>CM019063.1:531763829-531909201 GCA_009667805.1 Leptobrachium leishanense | reverse complement strand
GCGAAAGTGAAACTAAATCTCATGATGAAAAAAGAGCGAAGCCTCTTACACAGGAGTATTTCAAATCACATCACTCTAGCCAGCCACAGCCTATTAAAAAATCTCATAAAGTTCAGGATTTAACGAAAATCGTTCATTTCTTAAAAAACTCAGTAGGTATCTTTGACCTTAAGGGATCGCCAAAAATAATAAATCATTTAAATATGTTTGAAGAAGCTTTGTTAATATTAGGAATTAATTCAGATGCTCAGAAAATTGAGTTGATCCCATGGGTCTTTGAAGGCAAACATAGGTATTTTTTTCAGTCTTTGAAAGAATCTGGTATACGTAACTGGAGTAAAATAGTCTCCGAGTTCAAATCTGAATTTGGGCCTCACCGTACCAGTCTAGCTGCGAAAAGAGCAATTTTAACTCTAAAATGCAGACCTAATCAAAGCCCCCGTGAATTTCTTTCAGTCCTTAAAAATGCATACAGCTTGGCTGAAAGAAACCCAGATTTTGAAAACCCTGAATTTATCCAAATATTTTATGACGCATTGCCAAATAAAATAAAGGTTATTTTGGCAAGAGATTATGACCCGAGAAATGGTTTGGATTGGGTACTAAAAGAAAGTATGACCCTATTTACTGTATTTGAATATAGTGAAGAAACTCAGGGGAAAAGAGTGAAAAACTCACCTGAGGAAATAGCAGAAACTCACGTTAAAAAGGGTGATCTTAAATTTGAGTCCCACAAAAAGAGTTATGCAGAAATATTGCGTGACTCCATACCTCAAAGGGAAAAATCCAAGCCAGATCAGGAAAGAGGGTTTGCCAGAGAAAATTCAGGAAGTAAATTTCAATCTAGGAAGCAATGGGTACCTAGAAGTCAGTGGGTTAAATCAAGGAAAAATGTACCTAGACAGGAAGCAACCAGAGGTAAGACTGAATCTGAGGAGTCTGATAATGTGCAAGCTTCGTCCCCAAGGATGAATAGAAAGCGGAGATATAATGTACGCCAGCTTATTGGTCAAATGCAGGAAAATTTCCGTGTGCTAACAGAAAAACTGGATCAGATCACTCAGTTAATGACTGGAAATTACTCTGGTCAGGTTGTAAGCGATGCAACACCTGCAGCCCCACCCAACCAGTGATAAGATGATGTTTCTGATGAAGTAACCATTATCCATGACAATTTACCAGAAAGTGATGATGAAATGATTAATACAAATGTTTGTATGGTTGATGATTTAAACCCTTCCCTGCAAAGAGAAGGAAAATGTATTTTATCTCCCCAGACTAAGTGCGAGCAAGCTGAGAAGACTGGATCCGAAATGGAAAGCACAGCTGCCAAAAGCACGTTTGAGAGAGCAAAATCAGTTGGTAAATCTGTACAAAACCTAATTTCATATCTCACTCTAAATTTCTCTGTAAATTGTATTGCATTGAAGACCAATATTATGTGAATGTAGAATTACAAGATAATTTACCACATATTCCGTCCTTGCTAGACAGTGGAAGCCAAGTTACGTTAATATCAGCCCATTATTTTGAACAGGTCCAAGAACTGTCCTCCAGGAAGCCTAGATTAGATAAATCTAATGCTAATCTAGTGAGTGTGAGTGGCACATCTCTGAAAGTTCTGGGCATGGCTAAATTGGATTTTAAATTGGGGAATAAAGTAATTCGGCATCCAACGCTTGTTGTGGATCTGCCCTAAAATCGCCTAATTTTTGGAATGGACCTTCTCAAAAGATTAAATCCAATCATTGATTTTATCAATGAGGTTATTTGGTCCCAAGTAAATGTTCCAATCAGCTATGATAGATCCCAATCCCATCACACTCAGCATAACTGCCATGTGATTGAGGAAAGGCCGGATTCTATTGAAGTCCACTTCAGAAATAGCCAGACACCTGATATCTCTTTCTTAAGGCCAAAGCCCCTGACTCCAGGAGAGCAGGAGGATAACACCATATGTGTCCCCCGCGAGAGAATTCGAGATGTATGTCTGGAAAATGACGTGCTAATTATTCACCTCCACAAGAGGGAGACAGAACCAAATGGACATAGTGACCCTGAAGTGATCAGATACCCAAATCCTCAAGATGAGTGGATAACAGATCTAGATAATGACGGAGACAGTCCTAATGTTATTGGAAAAAGTTATGTTATGTATTTCTAGAAGAAAATTGCATGATAGACAATTGCATGATTGTCATCCTAGATCTCACCTCAGGATATGTGAAAATGGACCAGCAGATGACACTTAACTGGTATCATGTGAAGTGATGTTTTAATTAACATGTGATTCTTCTTCCCAGCATTCAGATGTTTATCGCAAGCTAGTAGATAGACTAGATTCATATGGTTAATTAAATTTAATCAGAGATCAAGGTATCTATAGGGAATTGAGTGAAATCGCTAGTCTATGAATGGTTATTTATACTCTTTCTTTCAACAGAAATTGAGAAAAGTGGTTAATATGAACTGCGACGCTAATTCGCAAAGTTGAATCGAACCACCAAGGAGACTGCGACTGTCTGGAAATTCTACGGTTTTCCGCACAATTCCAAGCAGAGAATGCTAAAGTTCCATGCAAATTAAGCTCATGCAAGCCTGAAAGACATGAGCTTAGTTGTCCAATGTTGCTCCAATGTATTCACAGATTGATTATTAATTGCTATCTGCTTATAACGGGCCAAAGATTACAGAGATTGTGATTTGTATAGTAATTATGTTTCTAACTGTCTGGATGATTGTACTAACAAAGAAAATATGTACATTGAAGTTTAAAAACACTGCATCTTCAATTATTAAATGGATGAAAGAAGAAAAACGTGTTGCAAAAGGTGGAAACCTAGCCTAATTGGTAAAGGGGGGAGATATTGTATGTTTTCCTCAATTTTATTTGATCAATAAATAGATGAAACCAAAGGGGGGTTATGTCGGTTATATTACAGAAAGGAAAAATTAAAATGGATATCTGTAGCCATTTTGTTTTTATAGACATTTTATTTTTTCAATTTTCTCTAGGTTTAGAAATGAACGAGATTTTTTTTACAGAGTTCATTCCTGGGTGAAGTCTTTTATATTTTTTTTAGAAGTGCCAGACATGAAGGAACCTAGAATGTTTTTGTGTGATAATGCTAGAGTTAAGTGCTAAGACGTGTCATAATTAAATTTATTGGTCTGTCTTAAGTTTTTAAAACAAAATATATTTTGTCTTTTGGGTATAGGAATAAGAGTTAATATCTCTGTAATATAGAGATATATTCACAAAATATATGTTTATAATCAAGGTATATTTTATTATATTTACAGTAGGAAATATATACTCCAATAAATATTGTAGAAAGTATATAATTGGTAAATAATAAAATTTACTAAAGAAAAGATTTTGTTGAGTTAACTGGAAAAGAATCCAACTGATAAAGATTCAATAAGTAACCAAAAGGGAGTAGGGATATAAATTAGATATGACAGAGACACAGTGTCTAGTGACTGAGAGAGAGGTTCTTTGTTACGTCAGATTGAACTTTGAACCGAGATAAGAATATTAAAAAGAAATGGTGAAATTATTTAAGAAGTGCAATACTGCCCTCTAGAGGATAGTAAATATTAGATTAATAATATTGCCAGTGACGTCAAATTTACTATAATTGAAGTGGCAGTGTTGGTTGCAAATCAGTCGGAGATTCCAGCATTCAGAGACTCACACTGCAATGCATTACATATGACCCTCTGAGAGTCCAAGATTCCAACACTCAGACTCACACCATGATGCAGGCAGATCCCAAGACATGAGGCAATCAAGATTCTCACCAAATCTCTGACTCTCACCAAATCTCTAACTCACATGCATTGATTATCTGATATCGATAATCTTCACATATTCCAAAACAAAGCATCACATAGAAAATTCCAAGACTTATTAAAATCCAGATTGGACAGGTAATGTATGAAATTAAGGAAATAATGCTATTATATATATTTGTAGATATTCTTGCAACGTAGACTGAGACTTCTCAGATACTGGATAACTTCAAAAATTCAAAGTATTTCTATTCTGCAGATAGAAATATGAAGAAGTGGACATAAGGATTTATTCCTAAAAAGAAATGTTGTAAGATTGATACCAATATATATATTGAATTTGGAAATTACTGTGATTAAAATTAATAAGCAAGGAATTATATAACTACAAAATAAAAAGCAAAAGATTAGAAGTTTAATTCTCGAGATTAGGGGAGGATTCACTAAATAAGTTTTTATTACTTATCATTAAATTAGCTCATCTTTTGTTGATCCATGTAGCATAGATATATATATATATATATATATATCTATAAGAGCTGGCTGGTTAAACATTGTTTGCTGGGAAATGCATGTTGTATTAAGCAGAAATGTTTATTAACCATTTGTGTATTAGTTACTAACTGATAAGGTAAATGATATTAATCATATATGCAGTTACTAACCGGAGATACATATATTGTGAAGCTAGTTTTTATATGCTGATGGATTGTGGCTTATAAATTTTTGTTCATGATATATGATTTGAAACTTTTTTGTATACGTAATAAATATATATATATTTTTATCCAATTATTGATTATTGTATTCTTCAAAGCAAAACACAGACAATTAAAAGAATTTAAGAGAATTTCTAATAAATATAAACGATTGATATTTGTGTCTCGTGTGGATTTCTTATGAAATAATAGTCTCTGACATATTGGAGGCTTGGCTGATAAATCCAAAATATATAACGTGTTGTATTCACGTGCAGAGATTATATCCGACAGTGCCCTGTACAGAAACAAATCCTGCCTGAGCCCCGCGGTAAGAAAGCAGATTGTACAACAAAGGCTTATGCCAGCCATTGAATACGGAGATGTAGTGTATGCAGCCGCCCCTCCAGAAACTTACTACATTGTATAACTCATTCTGTCACTTTATGCTACAATGTAACTACATGACACACCATTGTGACATGTTAAAAGAACTAAACTGGCCATCACTGGACTCTAGTCGCACCCTTCACCTTTCCAACCTGGTGTTTAAGAGCTTTTCTGGGAAGCTACCACCCTACCTAAATATGCTGCTTCCCCCGGCAGTTCCCTCATCCTATAACCTCAGATTCAGGACCAGCACCTTACTTGCAATACCACAATACAAAAAGAAAATGGCTCGATCCTCATTTTCCTACAGAGCACCGCAAATATGGAATAACCTTCCAGACACCATCAAATCTTCCCCCAGTCTAAAGTCCCTTAAGACTTCCCTATTAACATACCTCAATAGGAAATGCACCTGTAAACATGTAACATAATGACTTTAACAAAAAAATAAATATGTAGGAAATAATCTGTATATTTGGTCTTGTGTTAATATCTTGCATTTTACTATTTTGTATTTCTGTAACCACTCAATGTTCTCAAACCCAGGACATACTTGAAAACGAGAGAAATCTCAATGTATCCTTCCTGGTAAACTCCTTTATAAATAAATAAATATTGCCTCTGCTGTAGAACAGAAAAAAAATATTTTGCATTAACGTTTTTCAATTTGTCTTTATTTTTACACATTACATGGTCATGTTTGGTATCATAGTAAAGACTAGACTCTGACCTTTCCAATGACACCTCACTTAACCTTGTGTGGTGTACAATTCAGGGATGCAGGTTCCAAAGTCCCTCTGTCTCTCCTCACTGCAGCGCCACGGTCTAGATTGTGAATTAAACAATGCATTGCTTCACCAGATACACACTTGCTGGCAGAGTGGGAAATGAGGTGAGTTAGTGCAGCATCACTGTGCACTTTATAACTGTAAATTGAATAATAGTGCTGTGTTAGAAAAAAAAGAGTAAAATATTATTTTGATAGATATTTTATTTTTACATAAATCTAACCTGGTAATTTGGCTATAAGTTGGCCTTTCCAATGATACCTCATATGTCTTTCTAGCCCTTAGGGCTCCAGAGATACAGTGGTTTAAATTATTGAAAATTGTAAAACAAAAAAAAGGTTTTTTTTTTTTTACACACAGAGCAAGGTGCCCCCTTGTATCAGGCACCTGTAGGCACATGCCTACTCTTATTCCTGATGAAGTCCAGGTGACGAAACGCTTTGAACTGAGGAGGATCACCTGTTGAGGACCTATCCCATTGAACACTTGGTTGCAGAGTGTAGGCGGACTTGGTAAATGTGGTGATATGCCTCTTTTTTTCTGATTTTATGTAACCGCAATAAATTTGGTTTTATACCTATCTGTGGCTGTCTATACTATTATACCTTTTCTACCCAAGGTATTTAAACCCCGTCATTGGGAGATCTGAAAATCGTCAGACTTGAGGAGTCCAAAAAAAGATTGGATCCTCCAAAAGGGAGAAAACGTTAAAAAGATACCTTGATGTGACTTCAATCAAATATTGACTGTGAATGCATCATAATCTAGCATGTATACATGTGGCTGGGAGAAACACCTTATGTTTTATAAACATAAAAAGATAGGAGGTGCTCCAGTGGTGCAAAAAAATGTTCACCTGAACTATGGTGGTGTCTAATGCACGTTTAAAAATCAGTTAGATACAGTAAATAATGTAATTAAGCTTCCAACGATATATAGTAAAAGAGCAGAAGCTATATACGGTGCCAGTGACAAATAAATACAAAAGTGACTCCGTGCAATAGTGGAATTCAAAAAACGGCCGAGGGAAGTTGTATACCCTAGGTAAACGGTAAATCCCAACGTTCAACGTGGGATATACTATGCACAGTCTAAATGACCAGTCATAAAATGCTACCGTGAATTGAAGTGCTAGTAGTAGTGTGCAAAGTGCAAACAAAGTGCATATATTGCAATAGCAGCTAGGATGTTGGTGTTAACAACAGTAACAATACGCCAAAAAAAGTGCAGCAGTGTCTATAAAATGAATCCTCTGAAAACAGTTCATAAGAAACAGTCTTGCGGAATATATAACAGACCACAGCAGCAAATGGTGCACACAGAAAAGTGCTATTTTGTGAAAAAAATTTGTCTATATTTAGTATATATATATACAGGCATATGTGGGGATCCGAATAAAGTATCTTCTCCTTGAGATCCTAGTGTGTTCCTGGTCCTCGGAGTAGAGAAAGTACAGAGTGATAGTACAATACTGTCTAAACACGCTGGCTAGGGTTTACACAAAAAAGGGTCACTTACACTTTCCAGAGCCTATAATATCCAGGCTCTGGTTTGAAGTACACTGGGCCAAATAAAGAGTGACCTCTTCCCTTCTTTGATTTTCTTATTCACCTCAAATACAAAAAATGGGGAGAAACAGTGCTCCCATAGCGTAACTTGAAAACAACTGAGTAAGCATAGGGTAAAGATGGTCTCACTCACCGATGTTGGAGTCTTATCTATCCAGGCTCACCTTTTTGGCATACAGTACAGCTTAGTCGGTGGGCACCATCACCTCTTTAGTAGGGATGAGCAGTTCGGTTCGATCGGTTCGGAGATCGCATCGAACATAGCCTGTTCGTTTGTTCGCGAACTACGAACATTTCTGTGTGTTCGCCGCGTGTTCGCCGCGTGTTCGCCCACAATGCGCCGCAATGGACCACAATGCACTTTTCCACTGGCCTGAAGCTTGTAATTGGCTACAGCCTTGCACCTGACCACAGATCAGGTGCAAAACAGGTTCAACACTATGCCAATCACGGCTCAGAGTCCTGATTGGGCAAATTTTGCCCAATCATGGGCTCACAGAGCTAAGTCCCGCAGCACACTATATAAGATTTCCACACAGCGCTTCTGCACGCATTTCAGAGGAGATTTCATAGGAGATTGTTGTTGTGTTAGTGTGTTCTTACTGCCAGTCTGCCACCAGCTACTGGGGGGGTCTCATTTCTACCAAATATCTGGGAATTGTTGTAATCATTTTGCTCAGTCCCAGCAACTATTTTGGGTGCTCAGTAATTTCAGCAAAATATTTGGGAATTGAGGTAATCTGAGGTAATCTTTGTGCTGACTCCCAGCAACTAATTTGGGGGCTCAGTAATTTCTGCAAAATATTTGGGAATTGAGGTGATCTGTGTCTTGTGACTCACTGCCAGTGCCACACAGTATTTTGGGGGTCACTAATTTCTACAAAATATCTGGGAATTGAGGTGATCTGTGTCTTGTCACACAGCCAGTGCCACGCAGTATTTTGGGGGTCACTAATTTCTACAAAATATTTGGGAATTGTTATAATCCGTGTGTTCTCACTGACTGCCACCCATCAGGGGGTCTCACTGATTTATAGGAGGTTTCTGAGACTTGTAATCTGTGTCTTCTCACTGCCACCCATCCGGGGGTTCCACATACTTCTAACAGATTTATGCAAATTGTATTTTGTGTCTTCTCACTGCCACCCATCAGGGGGTCCCACATACTTTTAGCAGATTTATGCGAATTGTAATTTGTGTCTTCTCACTGCCACCCATCAGGGGGTCCCACATACTTCTAGCAGATTTATGCGAATTTCAATTTGTGTCTTCTCTCTGCCACCCATCAGGGGGTCCCACATACTTTTATCAGATTTATGCGAATTGCAATTTGTGTCTTCTCACTGCCACCCATCAGGGGGTCCAACATACTTTTAGCAGATTTGTGCGAATTGTAATTTGTGTCTACTCACTGTCACCCATCAGGGGGTCCCACATACTTTTAGCAGATTTATGCGAATTGTAATTTGTGTCTTCTCACTGCCACCCATCAGGGAGTCTCACTGATTTATAGGAGGTTTCTGGGAATTGTAATCTGTGTCTTGTCACTATTGCCAGCTATCAGGGGGTCCTAACTGGGGGTCTCACTGATTTATAGGAGGTTTCTGGGAATTGTAATCTGTGTCTTGTCACTGGCTGCCAGCTATCAGGGTGTCTCACTGAGTTATAACAGAGTTCTGTAAATCTTTAATCTTCATACCAGAGTTGAATAAGAGTTCTGTATATATTTAATCTATATATCACTCACCATGTCTGAAAGAACAAAAAGGACAGGCAGACGCTCCCAGACACAGATAAGAGGGCAAGCAGCCCCTGTGTCAGGAGGCTGTGCCACTGGTCGTGGTGGACGTGGTGCATCCTCTGCAGGGGCACGCTTGTCCTTTCTAACTGGTGCTGGCCGTCTTAAGCAGCAGCAACATACAGAGGATTTGGTGGATTGGCTAACCAGACCATCCTCATCTTCCGAGTCCTCTGCCAGCCAGGCTTGTAGTGGTTTACAGTCCACCTCAGCTGCCAACGCATCTAATGCAGCCTCCATGTCCACAGCTACTCCTGCCGTAGCCTCGCTTTCACACACGGAGGAGTCAGCTGAGTTGTTTGACTACAATGACAGTGACATGCTGCTTGAGGATGCGCAGCAAGTACAGTGCTCTGATTCAATCTCTGAGGTTGAGGAAGGGAGTATAATCAACCTAGAGGAAGGGGGTGCCAGTGATGACACACAAATAACTGGCACTCATGTTGCCCCAGCAGCTGCAGCATACTGCCAAATTGGCTCCAGTGACGAGGAGATAGGGGGTGATGATGACAATGATGATGAGGTCACTGACTCCACCTGGGTGCCTGATTGAACAGAGGAATCAAGTGAGGAGGAGGGGGAGGAGGAGGAGGCACAGCAAACACGAGGCACAACATCCTCTATGACCAACCGTTGCACTAGCCAGTACAAGGCATCAGATGTCAGAGCTGCTCAGGTGCAGAGCGCTGTTGTCTCAAAGCACACATGCAGGAACTCTGCTGTCTGGGAGTTCTTTAAGAAATGTGCAAAAGACCCCACCGTTGCTATTTGTAATCTATGTCAGATGAGGCTCAAGCGTGGGAAAGACACCGGACGCTTGGGTACCACGTGCTTGAGGCGACATATGACCTCCTGCCACACATTCCGTTGGCGCATAACTTTGCGTAGGTCCTCCTTCTCCTCATCTGTCTCTACCCCCACTGTATGTCCTGCCATGTCATTGCCTGCTACAACCTCCACTGACAGGGATGATGCTACAGTCATGGATGTACCAGGTCCTTCCTCACAATGTGACAGCATCGTATCATCTGAAGATTTACACAGTCAGATTACGTTGCCCCAGCTGCTGCAGCGTAAGAAACAATATAGTCCCAACCATCCCCAAGCACAGTGTCTAAATGCCAGCTTAGCAAAATTACTCGCATTGCAGCTGCTGCCTTTCCAGCTGGTGGACTATGCTCCCTTCCGTGAATTTGCTGAATGTGCTGTACCACAGTGGCAGGTTCCAAAACGCCATTACTTTTCAGGGAAGGCCATTCCAGCCCTATACCAGCACGTGGAAGACAATGTTATTGAGTCATTGGGAAAGGCAGTCAGCAGCAAGATGCATGTGACTTTAGACACGTGGTCTAGCAAGCATGGACAGGGTCGTTACATTTCCTTCACGGCACACTGGGTAACTCTGATTGCAGCTGGGAGGGATCCAAGATGGGGCTCTGTGCTGGAGCTTGTTCATCCAAAACACCTCCAGAAAGCTGCTTGTATGAGGTCTGTCTGCTCCAACACCACCTCTCCCTCTACCTCCTCCTCCTTCTGTGTCTCTGGCGAAGTTGCAGTTAAACTGACGCGTGGCAGGGGCTATGCAATGGCTCAAGCAAAAAGATGCCATACTGTGCTTGAGCTGGTTTGTTTAGGGGACAGGAGCCACACCAGGCCAGAAATTCTGTCAGCTCTGCATGGGCAGGTACAGAGAAGGTTAACACCATGCCAGCTTCAGCTGGGAATGGTCATCTGCGATAATGGCAGCAACCTTCTCTCCGCCCTATGCAAGGGTAAGTTGACGCATGTACCATGCCTAGCACACGTCCTAAATCTGGTGGTACAGCGTTTCCTAACCAGGTACCCAGGGCTGGCACAGCTTCTCAGCCAGGCCAGAAAAGTCTGCAGCCACTTCAGACAGTCATTCCCAGTAAGCGTTCGCCTGGCAGAAATTCAAAGAGAATTCCACCTTCCCACAAACCGTCTGATCTGTCACATGACCACCAGGTGGAACTCGACATTAGCAATGCTGCAGCGGCTGCACAAGCAGCAGAGGGCCATCAACGAGTACCTGTGTGAGTATGGCACAAGGACAGGTTCAGGTCAACTTGTTGTTTTTTCCCCCCGCAGTGGCTGATGATCAAGGATGCATGCACTGTACTGTCATCATTTGAGGAGGCAACGAGGATGGTGAGCAGGGACAGTGCATGCATCAATTACACAATTCCTTTAGTGTTCCTGCTGGAGCACACTCTGCGGGGAATTATAGATGTGGCTCTAGAAGCAGAGCTTTGGGAGGAAGAGGAGGCCTTCCCTAGCTCTGAAGGCCCCAGTCTTTCCGCAGACAGCATTCCAACGGGTCCTCCTCAGATCAGACAGGAGGAGGATGAGGAGGAGGAATATTTGAGTAGTGGGACATTGAAGGTGGGGATTCCACAATGGAGGGTTTTGTGTGCCCAGAAACACCAGGACTGGTACGTGGCTGGGAGGAGGAAGTGCACGATTGGGTCATCCTCCTCATTGAGCAGGAAGACTCGGAAGCTAATGCCACCTGCAACCTATGCTGCATGGGCTCCCTTATAATGCAAAGCCTGGTAAAGGACCCCAGGATTCGTGCTATCAAGGAGAGGGATCATTACTGGTTGGCAACCCTTCTTGATCCACGATACAAGGGTAAAGTTGCAGAGCTCATCCTGCCCGCACAGAGGGAGCTGCGGATGATCATAGGAATAGTGGTGAAGGCCAGGGCCACTTGAATGATGCATTTTTATTTTTTTTAGTCCACGACGCCCAGGGACGTCAAATGTAGGCACCCATTGCCAGCGTCTTCACCATATGGTGCAGGACTACCTAGGGGCAAGGGCAGACCTGGATACCATTCCAGCAGATGATCCACTGGCTTACTGGGTGTTGAGATTGGATCACTGGCCAGAACTTAGCCAATATGCTATGCAGCTACTAGGTTGCCCTTCATCTAGCGTGCTTTCTGAAAGGACGTTCAGGGCCGCTGGAGGTTTTGTCACAGACAAAAGAGTGCGTCTGTCCACCGACTCTATAGACCGGCTGACATTTATAAAAATTAATCAGTCCTGGATCAGCAGCTATCAATCACCTGATGCTGAAGTAACGGAATAGATCGGGGATGTCTTCTGCATTCACAAAACCTCCAGCACTGAACTCTTCCACAATATCACAAAAGGGTTACGGTGTAAAGGCACTTGCTGCCGTGAAAGGCATAATATTTGGCTGCCCTGATGCCTGTGCCACATTTATATCATTAAATTTTTTGAACTGCAGGGTCCAACCCTGCACTCTTCAACAATACACAAAAGGGTTACGGTGTGAAGGCACTTGCTGCCATGTAAGGCGCAATATTTGGCTGCAATGACGCCTGTGCCACATCTATATCATTTTAATTTTTTGAACCGCAGGGTCCAACCCTGCACTCTTCCACATTACTACAGAGGGGTTACTGTATGATAGTACTTGCTGTCCTGGCAGTGTTGCACCAAAAGCACAATATCTGGGTACACTGACGCCCATTACCAGATGCATATCTTTTTAATATAGGACCGCAAGGTCCACCCCCGCATTCTTCCACAATACTACAGAGGGGTTACTGTATGATAGTTCTTGCTGGCTTGGCACCAAAAGCACAATATCTGGGTACACTGACGCCCATTACCAGATGCATATCTTTTTAATATAGGACCGCAAGGTCCACCCCGCATTCTTCCACAATACTACAGAGGGGTTACTGTATGATAGTACTTGCTGTCCTGGCAGTCTTGCCCCAAAAGCACAATATCTGGGTACACTGACGCCCATTACCAGATGCATATCTTTTTAATATAGGACCTCATGGTCCACCACTGCATTCTTCCACAATACCACAGAGGGGTTACTGTATGAATGCACTTTCTGGCCTGGCGCCAAAAGCACAATATCTGGGTGCAATGACGCCTTTACCAGATGCATATCTTTTTAATATAGGACCGCAAGGTCCACCCCTACATTCTTCCACAATACCACAGAGGGGATACTGTATGATAGTACTTGCAGGTCTGGCACCAAAAGCACAATATTTGGGTGCACTGCCACTGACGCCTGTATCAGATTCATTTCCTCAGAGGGGTTACAGTGTGATGGCACTGTTGCCGACGCTAAAGGCCCAATTTTAAAGCACCTATTGTTACTTTCATCCAAAGCCTGCATAAGTTTCACGATAATTTAGCCAAAAAATCACTAAACTTTTTCTATGTATCTGAAAATGTCTCCTCTTTTCATACAGACTGCCGCCCCAAACAGTTGTTTATGGATAGATTAAAAGGAAAAGCATTTACCGTCTTTTGAAACGTAATTTTTTTGTTTTTAAGTGTTTCTATACATCCTAGAAATCCGCCACTTCATGGGCAGGTTATGGGGACCTCCTAGGCATGATATTTGAAGGAATTTTTTGTTTTTATTTTTAACCCTTATTTCATGGAAAACTCACTGTCCCTTTAAAAACGTTTTTGTTTTTACTTTTTGTCCTTGTTTCCTGTCCCCCAGGGCACTACCCGGACCCCCATACACCTTTTATGGCAAATATCTAGCATATATGTCCTCTTGGAGGGCACTCTAAAAATCGAATTTTCAGCCCCATTGACTTGTATTGAGTTCGGATTCGAACATTTGGAAAGTTCGAGTTCGAATACGAACCGAACTCGGGGATGTTCGGCTCATCCCTAGTGATATGCAATCATTGAAAAATATCTGTACGGACGAGAATTCACAGTATTGACAGACCACAATCACCTGGTATGACTGAACAGAGTAGCTGGTGACAACGGAAGGTTACTACGATGGAGACTGTCACTTCAAACATTTAATTTTACCATTCAGCATCAGCCTGGGAAGGATAACCACAATGTTGATGGTCTGTCCAGGCAAGTGAATGCATAACACTATCGGTTGGTCAACTGCAGTACCAGCCAATCTCAGATTTACCTGTCTGGGCAACCGCAGATTGTCTTCTTCAGAGGGGGGGATGGCGATGTCACGGAACCCCATGCTCAGAGACTGTGGACTGTACTAAAACCTTGCTCCTCTGCTATTACCCTCATTTAAACTATTGGCCTGTTTATGTTTTCAAGCTAAAAGTGGTGCTTTTGTCACCCCCATCAGAACATAATCCAAATGCTCATAAGCCTTTCCCTTGTGTTCCCTGGTGCCCGGGAACCGGGTTTGAATCTGCAGCCAATCACCATCCAGGAGCCAGATAGGCCAACCAATCCCCATAAAGGACTGCACAGCATTCACTTTAATGGTAACATCTGCAGAAACTTTAACACCCGGTGTCCAAAAAACTCTTTGGCCCAGCAGGGTGCTCTTTTGGAGTTAGGGTCCCCCTCTTGGGAGCTTCAGTTTGGGTGATTTTCAGGACGGAGCTCCCTTGGGAACCTGAGTTTCTGAGCCTTATTTGCCACCAGGGGCTCACACAGCAGCAGAGACGAGGCATCACGTGTAGTAACTTCCACACGCTTCCGCTCTGGCCGCCGCCTGTGGATCTGGGTGCTTTTTGGACTCTAACACCATAGTGCAGTACTGCTAATCAAGCCTTGATAAGGGAGTTATCTCAGCGATTATCAGTGCTCTCAGACAGTAATGATCACAAAGATCTGGCTTTTATCAGGACTTTATTAGCAATACTGAACAAACATGTTTTCAGAGGGCCTCCGTCTGCCCAGAGGAGGCTGTTATGTACAATTTTCATTGAGCTGGTACATGGCAGGGAGCGTAGGCCATCATGACTTAGCAGTTTGAGCAGCCAGCTCTCCAGCTGCTTGTCCGTAGCTCTTCTTCTTCCCTCCATACATCCTGCTCCTACTCATGGATAGCTGGTTTTTAAATTTTATAAAATGTGTAATATATTTTGTTTCCCCCCCACAAGAAAAAATAAAAAGTATCTCCCCAATATCTGCAATCCTAAATTCTAGGCTCAATGATTAAATCAAGTCACTTCTTCCTCCAGAGTTTGGAAAGAAATATTTTGAGTCTTCTAAGATATTTGCAAGTTTTGTCGCTTAATATTATTTTATAGATAGAAATCTAAAAGCAGTTGTTTTTCTTGGAGACTTTTATTCATTTGTCTAGAGATTATTTTTCAGCTCATGGATATAGAACATGAATTATATATATACGACACGGCTTGTGTTAAACTGCAAAGATCTGAGCACGGATATCATGAGATGCTGTAGATCTGCAGGTAATCACAGTCTCAGTCATGGTTGAATCTCTTTCCAAAAACGCATCTCATGTGTTTGCAGTGATGTTCTGTCTGATCATCCTGTGGGGGACATTTGGAACAGCAGTAACGCAGGAAATAATACCTGGATGTGTTATCTATACAAAGAGAGTGGTCTTTGAATATGAATATTACCAGGATGGAGATTTGATGATCGGAGGACTGACCAGTGTATACACTAATGTAGGAATGATTGACCAGATACTTAAAATGTGTTTGCGGTAAGTCAGTAATTTCTTGTTCACACATTTTATTTCCTGCGCTATTAGGCATTTATAGGAGCTGGAATATTCTGTGTTTCCTCCTCTGTTGTATCACGAAACATTAAACATTTACTTTACAGTTTTGATATAATAATAGATTTTAACGACTTCTAAAAATGCATTAATGAAATTTAAAAAAATATAAATGTTCCTAATCTTCCCATTTTTATTTCCTTATCAGATCATTATATTGTCATTTCCCACCCCATATTCTATCCTCCTCCCTTTCACATCATCCCTTGCTCTTCCCGTGTCTCTCCACCCCATATGTGTCTGTCTTTACTTTACCCCTTTATGCGTCAATCTCAAATTTTCCTTTAAGTGTATCTGTTTCCAAACTTCATTTAATTTCCATAAATTTGTCATTTTGTGTTTGTCTCCATCTCTCTCCTACATGTGTCTCAGTCTGCCCCATTGTGTTCTTTCCTCCTTATTACCTCCATGTATATACTAAGACCACGTATATTTTTGGTATACATTATGTTTTCCTTTTCCACACTGTGTTTTCTCCATCTTTTCCTCCCATATGCCTATCTCCATCTCCCTGCTACTATCTCATTTTACTTGTTTTTCTCCTTCCATTGTTGTGTGTTTCCACATACATTTTTATCTTTCTATAAAATATTATCTTCCCCTATGTGCACATCTCAATCTTTCCTTCTGTTAGTGCCTGTCCAACTTGTTGTTTTTTTTGTAGATATGTGCAATTCTGTTTGGTCTAAATCAGTATTCATCCAAAATACCGTCAAGTCAGCAACTTGGATTGATCCCAATTCTGAATTGCTGATATCTAAACTTAATCACTCTCTACATAAAACTATCTGAATTGATCTGAATATAATTAGATCTACTCACATTATTTCGGAATATGAAATGTAATAGGAGCAAGCGATGCGTTCTAACCCTTTGCTCCATGCTGTGCTTCATTTAGGAATCATTATTTTGCCATTCTGTATTTAAGTATCATTCTGAGCAGTGGTGACATTACTAGTTGGTGGTGCACCAGACTGGAAACATTAATGTTTTTAATCATGAATAGGGATATGACTCTATGGCACTGCTACCTACAGTATATGTGGACGATCCCATAAATAGGGAATAAACCTTATAAATATATTCCTATTAAGGAAGCAAATAAAATGTCCATGAATTCAATAATTACAAGTGTAATCAAGAAATTAGCCACAAGATGTTTACATAAAACATTATTCAGTATAAAAATTCTAAAAGGGATCAAAGCGATTTTATTATTATTTGCTACAAATAAAAACTGAATGCTGATCTCATCCATTTTATTTTAAACTAGGTGTAAAGCCTGCCCAGAGGGCAGTCTATTGATAAGTGTGGTGCGTTGTGCTTGGTTCGGTGCCATTTATTGTGCTGTGTTTGGCTCTGTGCTCGGTTCTGTGCCGTTTATTCTGTTGTGCTCGGCTCTGTGCCGTCTATTGTACTGTGCTCGACTCTGTGGAGTTTATTGTGCTTGGCTCTGTGGCGTTTATTCTGTTTTGCTCGGCTCTGTGCTGGGCTCTGCACATCGGCTCTGTGCTCTGCTCCGTGCCGTATATTGTGCTCTGCATTTTATTGTGCTCTGCGCCGTTTATTGTGTTGTGCTTGGTTCTGTGCTCGGCGCCGTTTATTGTGCTATGATTGGCTGTGCCGTTTATTGTGCTGTGCTCTGTGCCGTATATTGTGCTGTGCTCGGCGCTGTGCCGTTTATTGTGCTTGGCTCTGTGGCGTTTATTGTGCTTGGCTCTGTGGCTTCTATTGTGCTGTGCTTGGCTCTGTGGCGTTTATTGTGCTGTGCTCTGTGGCGTTTATTGTGCTCGGCTCTGTGGCGTTTATTGTGCTTGGCTCTGTGGCGTTTATTGTGCTCGGCTCTGTGGCGTTTATTGTGCTCGGCTCTGTGGCGTTTATTGTGCTCGGCTCTGTGGCGTTTATTGTGCTCGGCTCTGTGGCGTTTATTGTGCTCGGCTCTGTGCTCAGCTCTGTGCTCGGCTCTGTGCTCAGCTCTGTGCTGTGCTTGGCTCTGTGGCGTTTATTGTGCTCGGCTCTGTGGCGTTTATTGTGCTCGGCTCTGTGGCGTTTATTGTGCTCGGCTCTGTGGCGTTTATTGTGCTCGGCTCTGTGGCGTTTATTGTGCTCAGCTCTGTGGCGTTTATTGTGCTTGGCTCTGTGGCGTTTATTGTGCTTGGCTCTGTGGCGTTTATTCTGTTTTGCTCGGCTCTGTGCTGGGCTCTGCACATCGGCTCTGTGCTCTGCTTTTTATTGTGCTCTGCGCTGTTTATTGTGTTGTGCTTGGTTCTGTGCTCGGCGCTGTTTATTGTGCTGTGCTTTGTGCCATATATTGTGCTGTGCTTGGCTCTGTGGCGTTTATTGTGCTTGGATCTGTGGCGTTTATTGTGCTTGGCTCTGTGGCGTTTATTGTGCTTGGCTCTGTGGCGTTTATTGTGCTTGGCTCTGTGGCGTTTATTGTGCTCGGCTCTGTGGCGTTTATTGTGCTCGGCTCTGTGGCGTTTATTGTGCTCGGCTCTGTGCCTTTAATGGTTTGTGCTCTGCTCTGTGCCATCTATTGTGCTCTGCTTGGCGCTCTGCTCTGTGCTCTGCACTCGGCACTGGGCTGGGTTCAGGTACTGGGCTCAGGCGCTGGGCTCTGGGCTCTGCTCAGGCGCTGGGCTCTGCGCTGTGCTCAGGCGCTGGGCTCTGTGCTCAGGCACTGGGCTCTGTGCTCAGGTGCTGGGCTCTGCGCTCAGGTGCTGGGCTCTGCGCTCAGGTGCTGGGCTCTGCGCTCAGGCACTGGGCTCAGGCGCTGGGCTCTGCGCTCAGGCGCTGGGCTCAGGCGCTGGGCTCTGCGCTCAGGCGCTGGGCTCAGGCGCTGGGCTCAGGCGCTGGGCTCTGCGCTCAGGCGCTGGGCTCTGCGCTCAGGTGCTGGGCTCTGCGCTCAGGCGCTGGGCTCTGCGCTCAGGCACTGGGCTCTGCGCTCAGGTGCTGGGCTCTGCACTCAGGCGCTGGGCTCAGGCGCTGGGCTCAGGCGCTAGGCGCTGGGCTCAGGCACTGGGCTCAGGCGCTGGGCTCAGGCGCTGGGCTCTGCGCTCAGGCGCTGGGCTCTGCGCTCAGGCGCTGGGCTCAGGCGCTGGGCGCTGGGCTCAGGCGCTGGGCTCAGGCGCTGGGCTCAGGCGCTGGGCTCAGTGATGGACTCTGGGCTCGGTGCTGGGCTCTGGGCTCGGTGATGGGCTCGGTGCTGGGCTCTGGGCTCTTTTTGTGCCCTTCCAACATTGGTGGTCCTGCGGCGGGAGGCGCGTGGCAACCTCCGTAACAGGCTGTTGCGGTTGGATGCGCGCGCGCCACCTGCCGCAGCACGCCCAAAGCGTCCAACGGAGGTTGGATGCGTGTGCAGCAAACCTCCGTAGGACGCTTTGGGCGTGCTGCGGCGGGTGGCGCGCGCGCACCCGGCTGCGCGCGCATCCAACCGCCACAGCACCCCGTGGGCTGCGCGCATGCGCAGTCCATATATATACACATATATAAATATATATACACACACACACACTGTAACCCCATGTGGATATATATACACACACATATATGGTTTTTACAGTGTGTGTGTGTATGGCCGGCATCCAGGCTCAGGCGAGCCCCCGGCTCGGCTGGGCCTCTAGGCCCAGGCCAAGCTGGGGGCTCGCCTTAGCCTGGATGCCGGCCAAGCAAGTAGCTCGGCCGGCATCCAAGCTTAGGTGAGCCCCCGGCTTGGCTTGGGCCTATAGGCCCAGCCGAGCCATGGACTCGCCTGAGCCTGGAGGACACCCGAGCAGGCAATTCGGCCGGCCTCCATGCTTAGGTGAGTCCCCGGCTCGGCTGGGCCTCTAAGCCCAGGCCAAGCCAGGGGCTTGCCTAAGCTTGGATACCGGCCGAGCAAGCAGGGTGGGTGTGGAGAGCACATACTCACCTACATCGGCCCTCCAGCGATGGCAGTCCCGCTTCCAGTGTCCTCTCTCCGTTGGTCGCCGGTATAACGTCACGAAAGCCTTTGACCCTGGGTCAAAGGCTTTCGTGACGTCATACCGGCGACCAACGGAGAGAGGACACTGGAAGCGGGACAGCCATCGCTGGAGGGCCGATGTAGGTGAGTATGTGTAGGCAACATCCTCCTACATTGGCCCGGAGCTCCAGCGGTGGCTGTCCTCCGGCTGTCGCTGGCTGCTCGGCCGGCCTCTAGGCTTAGGCGAGTCCCCGGCTCGGCTGGGCCTGTAGGCCCAAACCAAGCCGGGGGCTCGCCTGAGCCTGGAGGCTGGCCTAGCAGCCTGCTCGGCTGGAGGAAGTCACCGCTGGAGCTCAGGGCCAATGTAGGGGAGTATGTTTTGGCAACTTCGGCCCTGATCTCCAGCGGTGACCGTCCTCCGGCTGTCGCTGGCTGCTCGGCCGGCCTCTAGGCTTAGGCGAGTCCCCGGCTCGGCTGGGCCTGTAGGCCCAAACCAAGCCGGGGGCTCGCCTGAGCCTGGAGGCCGGCCTAGCAGCCTGCTCGGCCGGAGGAAGTCACCGCTGGAGCTCAGGGCTAATGTAGGGGAGTATGTTTTGGCAACTTCGGCCCTGAGCTCCAGCGGTGACCGTCCTCCGGCTGTCGCTGGCTGCTCGGCCGGCCTCTAGGCTTAGGCGAGTCCCCGGCTCGGCTGGGCCTGTAGGCCCAAACCAAGCCGGGGGCTCACCTGAGCCTGGATGCCGGCCGAGCAGCCTGCCACAGCCGGAGGAAGTCACCGCTGGAGCTCAGGGCCAATGTAGGGGAGTATGTTTTGGCAACTTCGGCCCTGACCTCCAGCGGTGACCGTCCTCCAGCTGTCGCTGGCTGCTCGGCCGGCCTCTAGGCTTAGGCGAGTCCCCGGCTCGGCTGGGCCTGTAGGCCCAAACCAAGCCGGGGGCTCGCCTGAGCCTGGATGCCGGCCGAGCAGCCTGCCACAGCCGGAGGAAGTCACCGCTGGAGGATCGGGGCTTGCGGCGTTTAAACAAACGGGTAGCTGCGCGCGGCTCGTGCCGATTTTTTATTTTTTTTTGCAGGTGGCCGACACGCGCAGCTAACTGTTTGTTTAAACTTCCAATTTCAAATGTCAGTCACGCATGCGCAGTCCGTTTTTTGGCGATGGACACGCCGGACCTTATCCTTTTATAGGATAGATAACTCTGAGGATACAAATAGTCAGTGTGTGAAATAAAGAAATACTGTTTACTGCTGCACATTAATTAACATTTTTATTTGTATTTAGTACATAAAGGCAAATGTTGGGTGCATTTTCAGACATTATGGGGTTAAGGCAGGCACCTTGTGTGTGTAGCATGAAGACAAAAATCTCCATTCCAGCCTCAACAGTGCTTTTATGGATGGTTTGTGTGACTGCCTGGCAGAGCTCAATTAGCCCACAGTAGGGGAGCTGATAACTGTGTGGTTCATGTTTTGAAAATCTCCAGTAGATTTCTTATCATATTTCTGGACTCTGGTAAGAGAAAAGTAGTCAGGCAATCTATTTTTCTTTTTTTTTTTCTCTGACAACTGTTGAGGAGACAATGACACTCCTTAAAAGGACATAACACAGTTTAAATGATATAAAGAAACAGCAGAAAAGAGTTACATTGTTTAATTTTTTTATTCCAAAAAATATGGTAGGGCGCTGCCCCTTGTGCCCATATAGACGAGTCACCACTGATTCTGAGTGTAATTTCTGAGCCAATCTTGTGTCATTTTAAAAAAGTTTTGTACAATGTACATTTTTTATGCTGTAATACATTACGCTTCTGAATCGGGGAAACGGGTGAATATATCAGTCACTTCCAATATTCTAAATCAGCAGGTTCAGATTATTTCCGAATCTGAAATTTTTGGATTCCAAAACATTCCAACCTAAACTGAAAATGTTTGCCTGTACATGTCTATTTGTCTCTGTGTGTTTACCCCGTTCTTTCTTTGTCTCGTGTTTTGTTCCTCCTTTCCTGTCCCTTTTCATTCCACTTCCTCTTTTGTCGATCTCTGTCTCTCTTTCCTTTAACCCTTTCACTGCTGAAGACGTGTGGGGCACGTCCTCATTGATGCACGTTACATGCTGAGGACGTGCCCCACACGTCATCAGCTGTGCGGGACCCCCGGCGGAGATACTCACGTCATTTGACGTAATTTCCGTCAATGCCGTCAATGCCGGGAGATAGCCTGGAAGGGAGGGGGGGATCCCTCTCCCTCCCGATCGAGAAGGAGGAGCGCTAAAAGCCAGGCACCGCTTAAAAGGGGAGAGTCTCCCCTTTTAAGCGGTGCCTGGCTTTAACCCCTCAAGTGCCGGGTTGCACTTCAGCGCCTTGCAGCGCCGAAGTGCAGCCTATCTCCAGTGGGGGCCGCCATCTTGGATGGCGGCTCCACCCCCGGGTCTCCCCTCGCTGCCTGACGTCATCACGCATAGCGTGATGACGTCAGATAGCCGGGGAACCCCTAGCTGCCGGGGATTTCCCAAGGAAATCCCCTGATGGAGATAGGGGGATCAGAACCGTGGCAGCTAGGGGGTCATGGAGGGTGTCATTTGAAAGGCCTGAGCATGGACTTTCGAATGATACCCAACATGACTAGGTAAAAAGTAAAAAAAAAAATAAAAAAAATAATAATGAAAATAATAAATAAATTAAAATAAATAAATAAATAAAACAAAACATGTTTTTTTTTGTGTGTTGTTTTTATTAATGCAGCAATATTGTTCACATTTCAATTATAATGTGAACAATGATGCTGCACTAATGATTTTTTTCTATGGGGTGCGTTTGCTAAAAATCACGTAATTCCCCCCACAAAATGTAACAAGTCCCCATTTCAAATTTTTGTACAAGCGCACCCCATAGAAAACATAACCGCAAACGTGAAAAAAAACACTTTACACACTGCAGATGATTAAAAATTCAATTTTTATTGTATTTTTTATTATAATATACAGGCAAGACATGACGTATACATACAGTTGTGTTCAAAATTATTCAACCCCCAATGCTGTAAAGGGTTTTAGGGAATTTAGTGACATTTGTAATTGTATTCAGAATGAAATCCTACAAGGACTTTTTAAAGAACCATATGCAACTAAAATGACATCAATTGGTTTTGTAATACAGTAGTAAATGTTTCTTTTGTGAATTCTTCATTGACACAATTATTCAACCCCTTAAAGACTACCACTCTGAAGAACAGAGGCTCATTCAAGTGTTTTCAATCAGGTATTGAAAACACCTGTGGATGTCACGGAGCAGCAATAAAGCATAATAAGCACCAATTAGGCAGCTTTAAAATGACTGTGATACTCAGCTCCTTCTAGACATTTACTTGTGTGGTTACAAACATGGTGAAGTCAAGAGAATGGTCCAGGAAGACAAGAGAAGAGGTGATTACTCTTCACAGGAAGGGCAATGGCTATAAGAAGATTGCAAAGATGTTAAACATACCAAGAGAGACCATAGGAAGCATCATTCACAAATTCAAGGCAAAGGGCACTGTTGAAATGCTACCTGGTCGTGGCAGAAAGAAGATGCTGACTTTGACTGCTGTGCGCTACCTGAAGCGTAGAGTGGAGAAAAGTCCCCGTGTGACTGCTGAGGAACTGAGAAAAGATTTGTCAGATGTGGGTACTGAAGTTTCAGCTCAGACAATACGGTGCACACTGCGTAATGAAGGCCTCCATGCCAGAACTCCCAGGCGCACCCCCTTGCTGTCTCCAAAAAATAAGAAGAGTCGACTGCAGTATGCCAAAAGTCATGTGGACAAACCACAGAGGTTTTGGGATAGTGTTCTGTGGACTGATGAAACAAAATTAGAACTGTTTGGGCCCATGGATCAATGCTATGTTTGGAGGAGGAAGAACAAGGCCTATGAAGAAAAGAACACCTTGCCTACTGTGAAGCATGGCGGGGGGTCAATCTTGCTTTGGGGCTGTTTTGCTTCTGCAGGTACAGGGAAGCTTCAGCGTGTGCAAGGTACCATGAATTCTCTTCAGTACCAGGAGATATTGGATGACAATGTGATGCAGTCCGTCACAAACCTGAGGCTTGGGAGACATTGGACCTTTCAACAGGACAATGATCCCAAGCATACCTCCAAGTCCACTAGAGCATGGTTGCAGATTAAAGGTTGGAACATTTTGGAGTGGCCATCGCAGTCACCTGACTTAAATCCGATTGAGAACCTCTGGTGGGACTTAAAGAAAGCAGTTGCAGTGCGCAAGCCTAAGAACGTGACTGAACTGGAGGCTTTTGCCCATGACGAATGGGCGAAGATACCCGTAGATCGCTGCAAGACACTTGTGTCAAGCTATGCTTCACATTTAAAAGCTGTATAACTGTAAAAGGATGTTGTACTAAGTACTAAGATTGAATGTCACTTGGGGGTTGAATAAAACTGATAATGATGTGAGCACAGAAAAGACATTTGTGGTTATTTCATTATAAATGTTATGTTATATTTGTCTGACCTACACGTGCCTCTTTGATTTAATTGTAAGCAAGATGACTGAATGATCAAAATCAATGTCAAACTGGCCAAAACACTAAATTTCAGTAGGGGTTGAATAATTTTGAACACAACTGTATAAAAATGATATATTATGAATCTGCGGAGTCTGCCGGAAAGAACGATATATAATATGTCTGGGTCATTTATTAAAATGTGGCTTTAAATCGCTTTTAAACATGATGAGCGAAAGCGGTAAAAATGAGCTCAGCACACAGTGGTGAAATGCCTCAGCAGTGAAGGGGTTAAGTGTCTCAGTCCATTTCAATGCAGGTTGTGTTTATATTTATGATATTTGCTATATAGTAACAATCCCTTTTTCTTACAGTATTGATGCTGCTGAATACAAGAATCTCCTGGCTTTTATCTTGGCAATTGAAGAGATAAACAGAGACCCGGATATTTTACCCAATGTCACCCTGGGATACCATGTGTTTGATTCCTGTGGAGATGAGAGGAAAGTCATACAAAGTGTCCTGCAGATACTGACTGGGGATAGGAGTGAAATCCCAAATTATTCCTGCCGGAATCGGGGTAAATTAGCTGGATTTATAGGAGATCGCTGGTCACATACATCCCTTCCAATGGCTCAGATTCTTAATCTATACGGATACGCACAGGTGCTGTCACTGAAGGAATGAAGACTTTGGGCACTATTACATTGCCGACGCTAAAACGGGGACGCTAAGATGGGGACGCTAAGGAGAAAAACCTGCGCTTGTAGGTTTGTCCTTAGTGTCCCCGTTTTAGTGTGATATTACGGTGCAGGCGCTAAACCGGCAGCCTGCACCGTAACATGAAGCTAAGCATCAGGATACTCGCAGCGGCGCTAAGTGCCACCGCGAGCATTCCCTCCATGGAGTCCATAGGACTCCATTGAGGCTTCATCTTTTGATCACATGACCTGCATGATCTTGCCTCGCGAGATCCAGCAGGTTGGCGTATTGATTCGCAGAGGGAGACTGAGGGACGTTTTTTCCCCCAGTCTCTCACTGATCCCAGAGGCAAGAATAGCCGGATGGAGCCGCCATTCTTGCCGCGGGATGGTAGGTGAGTATGTGATTTTGGGGGGTGGTGGTGATTTTTTTTGGTTTGATTTTTAGCTGGTGATAACTGGTTCAGCAGAAGCGGAATCAATTAGCACCAGGTCCTAGCTGTGGGTAACTTTTCAGTAACCGCAGCAGGACCTTAATTAGTGTTAGGACTTTGTAATCCTAACGTTAATTAACACTTTGCGCTCCCCATAATTAGCGTAAAGTAGAGTAAGCTCGCGCTGAAAAGCACAAGATCCAAATCGCTAAAGTTTTTCTTAACCTGTCAGCATTTGGATTGTAATATGGTGCGCCTGCGCGAGGGCCACAAATGGTAACGTTAACGCTCACAAAGCTGAGAACTAGCTTTAGCGTGATCAATGTAATATGGCCCTTTGTGTATAAGGGATTTACAAACATTGACTTGCTGATATTTCCTGCAACATATTAAAGATTTTAACATATGTTTTTGTGTAAATGCGTCAGTACAAATAGTACTTGTGTTAAAGGTGCAATTCTTTTCATAAGGAATCGCATTTCATGCAAAGCTTAGTTAATTCAGTCTCATTTCAAGTCAGAATTATCGTAACACATAAACTTTGTGAAAACAAATGGATCTGTAACAAAAAGAATTCAGGTTTCTTCAAAAGGAATATAGAGAGCCTGTGCACCAAGTCCTGGAGAGGCCGACTCATGCAGAACTGAGAAGCTTCCATTATTTTCCAATAAACCTAGGGCACTATTACATTCTAAGCGCAAAAACGCTCGCGCAGCGCAATTTTTTTGCTTGCAGCGTCAAGTGTTATCGCGCGAAAATTAACGGTGGTATTGCAATCCTCGCGGATTTTTTCATCCGTCAAATAATAACGTTTGTAAAACCGAAGCGCAAAGCGAAGAGAAATACGTGCGCAGTAACGTAGCGCACGTAAATCAGCGTGCGGACTGTTTTTTTCACGGGATTCAGCCAATCAGAAATAAGAACCTTAATTGACATTAATTTACCTTAACTGAGTCACTTAAGTTTTTGCGCCTGTCAAAGTAAATCTGAGTATACATGCTGCAGCAATAATAAAAAGACGCACGCAATTCGCAATGTTATTGTTTGGGTATGTGTAGAATGTATAACTATACTGAGCTGTATTTTTTTTGTGCTTTTGTATTTAGTTTCCACCAGGACGTTCGGATTTGACATTAACACCAGCTTTTCAGAAACGTTAAAATTCTGCGCGCAAACGTTGGCCGTCAAAATTTGCTCATAGATTGTAATACCACCATCTTATCAGCGCACAAACGCATTTGCGCTCACAATGTTAAGTATAGGACGCGCAAAGTATCGTAAGCTCGCTCAGCGTTCACGCAAGTTCACCCGCGGTAGATGAATACGCGCATTAGTTTCGCAAACATTGTAATACGACATTGTACGTAAATGGTTTTTCCCCTCGCGTTAACGCGTTTTTGCGCACGCGTTAACATTTGCGCAAAGAATGTAATAGAGCCCCTACTGTTTTTGGAAGACTGAGTGCCTGGTCCTTTTTTGTTCTAGGACTGTGTTTCAGGACTTGGCCTCTCCAGGGTTTGGTGCACCTGCTCTCTATAGTCCTTTTGATCTGCTAGTCCAACTCTGCATCTGTACTAATATAGAAACAAGGACACCAGGCTTTCTAGATTTTGCACTATAGGACACCTTTAATAGTCTGCATCCAAGCTGAGTCAAGCTGGGGTGTAGCCAAACAATTGCTAGTGCTCCATTTAAATTATTCTAAATCATGGGATTTTGAGTCATTTTTCTAGATGTGATGCACTGGAGGGTGGTCCTTTGCAATGAGCAACCAGCAGTGAGGTTTGTGATGGTAGTCACTTTGGACTGGGGGTACCTGATCCTGAAAATACTGTCGAGAGGTGAAGGACTACAGGTTCTGACAGGTTTGACAACTCATATTGTTCCCCCTCCTCCTCCTATGTCCCATATAGGTAAAAGGTGCCCCGTTACTGTTGTTATTGTTAATATTGTAATTGTAGGTTTCCCTTTCCAACCCTTTCCAACCCACCCCATCCCCTGTGACAGAAAAAGTTGTTTTACCGCTGTGACTGATTTGAGTGGTCATTGTTTGCTGAGACAAACATTACTTCTCCGTCTATCAGATTGTGTGTTTGTGTTATTTTTGTAACCCCTTTGATTACAGTAATTTCTGCTGTTACTGACTACCCTGCAGTTCACGTATAGTAACCAGCAGATGGCGACCTTCTGTTTACTGTGGAGATTCAAGACTGAATGGCCCTCTTTGGTTTTTGGTGGGGATGAAGCTGGGAGAAGAGGAAGTGAAGGAGGGTGCGGGGCCAAGATGGTGGCTAAGGATTGTGGCTGCTATATTCAGTGCTGGAGCAGCCTTTTAAAAGGCTTCCAGCAGACTAGTGATGGGAAGTTGGTTCATTCTGGTGAATCGATTCATTCGAACTGTTTGAATTTCAAAGAATCATGAATCGATTCACCAGTTCACTTCCCCGATGAGTCGAGAGTCAGGTACTGATGTCTCACTGAGTCACCAGAGAATTTGACTCGGCTCTGGGAGACTCAGGGAAGAACTGCCTGCCTCCTGTAGTGGCATTCACAGACAATCTCTGCCCTGCCGCTTGGCCCCGCACCCCCAGGTTAACTGTGAGTGTCCTTGCAATGAATTCCCAATAGTATCACTACAAATCACAGACTCTGGTCATATGAGGTATCACTGGAAATGCCAAAGTCTGTCCTTTGCAGTGATACCAAACAGTACCATGCAATGTGTAAAAATAATAAAGAGAATTCACATTCTCCCTATTTCCCATATAATTCCTCCAGGGAATAACCTATTAATATAGCTGTCATTATAGACAATTATAGGTATAACATTTACATTGTTTATTTTATTTTGTAATTTTATAATTTAATATAAATTTATTGTAAACATTTAGGGCCACATTACAATCTTGGTGCTAACGTTAACGCTCACCTGCGCGAGCATTAACGTTAGCCGCGGTGCTACCGCATATTACAATCCAAACGCAGAATCCCGGCCGATCGCAGCTGGAAAGGGAGGACGCGCTCCGCACGTCCTCTGCAGCGAAGTGCCCATGCGGCAGGATGCGCTGAGCGCGTCCTCCACATGTTAGGGGTTAATTACTATTATTTAATATTACATTTATTATTTAGCAATATGTATTATAAAAATTTCAACTCTGATCACTGCTGCAATATAATCCTTGAACACTTTTATATTCAAGGACCTTCACTGTGATCAGACCTGCTCAATTGACTCAAGAACTGCTGCAAACAGTTCTTTGAGTCACTGTACTGGTTCAGATTAAGATCCATAATTTGTGGTTAGGAATTATTATATTATACTTTATAAAGCGCCAGCATATTCTGCAGCGCTGTACAATGGGCACAATATAGACAGGGTTACAATACACTGAGACTGAACAACGTTTGATAAACCGGTACAGGAGGAAACGAGGGCCCTATTCACATGGGAACTCACAATCTAGAAGGGTTGGGGTGAAAACAGGAGGAGAGGACTGCAAGGTGAGAGTGATGGACTGCTTGGGGCCGTGAGGTGTATCAGCGAGATGGGTGGCAGGCTTCCCTAAATAGGAATGTCTTAAGGGAACGTTTGAAGGAAGGGAAAATAGGGGAAAGTCTGATCATACAAGGGAGAGTGTTCCAGAGGATGGGAACTCCACGTGAGAAATCCCGCAGTCTATCATGGGAAGAGGTGATGCGGGGAGAAGCTAGGCGCAGGTCACTGTTTGATCTTAGGTTGCGGGCTGGGGTGTATTTGGTGATTAGTGAGGACAGGTAGTGGGGACCTGAGTTAGTGAGGGTTTTGTAGGTCAGGGTAAGGATTTTGAATTTAATTCTGCAGTGGATGGGGAGCCAGTGAAGGGACTCGCAGAGGGGAGCGGCAGAGACAGAGCGGTGGGTGAGGTGAATGAGCCTGGCAGAGGCATTCAGAATGGATTGTAGGGGGGCGAGCCGGGAGAGAGGGAGGCCAACTAGAAGATTATTACAATAGTCGAGTCGGGAGATAACAAGGGCATGGTTGAGTTGCTTTGTGGTGTCAGCGGTAAGAAATGGCCGAAATCTGGAAATATTGCGTAGTTGGTAGCGGCAGGAGGAGGAAAGAGACTTGATGTGGGGGATGAAGGAAAGAGCAGAGTCAAGTGTAACTCCAAGGCAGCGAACTTGGTTTGATGGGGAGATGGTGATACCCTCGACCACGACAGAGAAGTCAGGAGGTGTGGAGGGAGGATTTAGTAGGAGCTCAGTCTTGGACATGTTGATCTTTAGGTGGTGAGAGGCCATCCCGGAGCAGATGCCAGATAAACAGTCGCTGACTTTGGAAAGGACCGGAGGAGAGAGATCAGGGGTAAAGAGGTAGATCTGAGAATCATCAGCATAGAGGTGGTAGTTAAAGCCAAAGCTGTTAATGATTTTTCCAGGGAGGAGGTGTAGATAGAGAAGAGCAGAGGACCAAGGACAGAGCCTTGAGGTACACTAACTGATAAAGGCATTGAAGAGGAGGAGTTACCAGCAAATGACATAGAGAAAGACCTGTTAGACAGATAAGCGTGAATCCAAGAGAGTGCAGAGTCACAGAAACCAAGAGAGCCGAGAGTCTGTAGAAGGAGGGGTGGTCGACAGTGTCAAAAGCAGCTGAGAGGTCAAGTAGGATGAGAAGAATAGAATAGTGGCCGTGATTTTTAGCAGTTAGGAAGTAGTTGGTGACTTTGGGGAGGGCAGTTTCGGTTGAGAATCACTCTATCCAACTCTGAATCACTGAATCGAATCAGTGACTCTGAGATTTGTTTCCTAAATGAGTCGGAGCCAGCACCATCTGCAGACATCACACACACACAGACGTATAACACATTGCTCCTCTGTGTTGTGTGTAAACTCTGTGAACCATTTCAAATTATTCAATTAATCTGGATGAACCGATTCATCCAGTTCACAGCAAAAAAAGTTCAAATGAAAGATTCGCTCATGAACCAGACATCACTACAGCAGACCTCTGTATCCAGATCAAGGCACAGAACTGTTCCTGGCAGAGATTATTGTGCAGAATGAATGAATCTCAGTGGAGCAGCTTCTCCCCTTCCTGGGCAGACCTGATTGCAGATTGTGGAGTGGTAAACTGAGACGTCTACCCCATGGTTTTTCAACATGGCACTCTGACTCTGGTTACACAAGAAACACCAGTCTATGATTTCTCTGATTGCTGGATCATTACAGAATATCACAAACAAGGTGGATTCCAATCATCCTGGGACCCAATTTATGTCCGCCTACCAATGGTACCCAACGCCCATTACGGTGAAGACCAGGATGGGCCACAATATGTTTTGTGGGTGGGTAACGCCATGCTGACTCTTGCATTCTTCACTTGTTCCACTGAATTATGTTTATTTAGCGGTTACATGTTTTGCATACAGTTTATTTGTGCAATACAAAGTTCTATAAAAGACAGCTCTGTGATGGTTTTTGTGGGGGTTGCCCAGGGGTCACCTGGCAGCGATGGGGTGTGGAACACCCATGCCTGACACTCTTATTGGTGGGGCAGGCATGTCAGCAGTGCTGCGACGGCCCAACGTCATCATGCCCTACGATTACATCGGCCCTGGGGGTGGAGCCTGGTGCTATTTATTGCTGGCAGTCCCTCTATGTGGCACCCTGTTGTGGTTTCTGACCCAAAAGAATGCTCTTACCGTATGCTGTCCTAACTACATTGCTGATTATTTGCGTACCGACTTTGGCTGACCTTACTTAGGTTTTCCTTGGAGGGTCTACTCCTGGTGGATCGATAAAGGCAAATCCGAAATCTTGCCACCTCACAGGCCGTATGACTGTGCCATAGAAATTATACCAGGCACCATGCCTCCAAGGGGTCATGTGTATCCACTGTCTCAGAAAGAGAATGCGATTATGGAAGAATATATACTTGAAAACCTAGCCAAAGGGTTCATACGCCGTTCTTCTTCTCTGGCAGGAGCAGGGTTTTTCTTTGTGTCTAAAAAGGAGGGGGACTTAAGACCATGCATTGACTGTAGAGGGTTAAACAGAATCACTATATGTAATGCCTACCCCATCCCTTTAATATCCGAGTTGTTCGACCGCTTAAGAGATGCCAAAATATACACAAAGCTGGATCTTCGTGGTGCATACAATTTGGTGAGAATCAAGGAGGACCACGAGTGGAAGACTGCCTTTAAAACTTGCAGTGGTCATTGAGTATTTAGTTATGCCTTTTGGTCTATGCAATGCGCCTGCAGTCTTCCAAGACTTTATAAATGATGTCCTGAGGGACTTTTTGCAAGTCTTCGTGATCGTCTATTTGGATGATATTCTGATCTATTCCCCTGATGTTGAAACACACCATGTCCATGTGAGGACAGTGTTACAAAGGTTGTTGGAGAATAAACTATACTGTAAGTTAGAAAAGTGTCAGTTTGAATTAATTACCGTACATTTCCTGGGTTACATCATCACACCAAATGGGTTTGAGATGGATCCAAAAAAGCTATCTTCCATCAGAGAATGTCCTATACCTCAAGGTCTGAAAGTCATACAAAGATTTCTCGGTTTCACAAAGTTTTATAAGAGGTTTATCAAAGGGTTCTCTTCTGTTGTGTCTCCCATCACGGCCATGACTAAGAAAGGTGCTCAGAATCAGGTTTGGAGTGACCAGGCCAAGCAGGCATTCCAGTCACTTAAAGAAGCGTTTGTCTCAGCACCTATCTTAAGGCATCCAGTACCAGGCCTTCCATTTCAGCTTGAGGTTGATGCATCTGAAATAGGGATTGGTGCAATTCTGTCTCAAAGAGAAAGTCCCGAGGCTCCTGTACATCCTCGTGGGTTTTTCTCTAGAAAGATGCCACCTGCTGAGAAAAACTATGACATTTGGAACAGAGAATTACTAGCAGTGATAGCAGCCCCCATGGAATGGCGCTATTTGCTAGAAGGCACTAAAGATCCCATGATAATTATCACCAACCATAAGTGTACATGGGAGATGCCAAACGCCTGAATTCCAGGCAAGCCAGGTGGTCCCTGTTCTTGTCAAGTTTCAACATTTTGTTAACTTATCGTCCTGTTCTAAAAACACAAAAGCTGACGCTTTATCTAGACAGTTCGAGTCATATGAACAGCACACGTTTGACCACAGTCCAATCATTCCTCACGAGAGGATCTTGGGTACCACGGTCTTGACAGTGTCTTCTCCTTTGCTGGAGAGAATCCAGGCTGGTCAGGGTGTTGCTCCTCTTGAAAAGCCTCCTGGGAAAATGTTTGTACCTGAGGAGGAGAGAACACAGATGATGAGAATTTATCATGATTCCAAACCCTATGAGCATATGGGAATAAATAAAATGGTGGCCACAATTGAGAAACAGTTCTGGTGGAGTGGTATGCGAAGGGATATTAACCCTTTCGCTGCTGAGGCTTTTCCCGCCCCTATGCTGAGGTCATTTTTACCTGTTTTGCGCATCATGTTTAAACGTGTTTTGAAGGCTTATTTTAGTATATGACCCAGACATATTATATATCGTTCTCTCCGTCAGACTCGGTAGATTCATAATATGTCATTATTATATGTATACGTTATGTCATGTCTGTATATTATAACAAAAAATGCAATAAAATATGTATTTTCAATAATTTACAATGTGTAAAGTGTTTTTTTTCACATTTTAACATGCGAGCAATTGCGGTTATACTTTGTATGGGGTACGCTTGTTAAAAAAATTAGATATGGGGTCTCGTTACATTTTTTTTTGGGGAAAATTACACTATTTTTAACAAACGCACCGCATACAAAAATCGTTAGTGCAGCATCATTGTTCACATTATAATTGAAATGGGAACAATATTGCTACACTAACAAACCAAAAAAAATAAAAAAAAAGTATTTTTTTTTTAATATTTTTTTTTTTTTTTTTTTTCATTTTTTTTTTTTACAACTTTTTTCACTTTCATGTTTGGTATCGTTGGAATGGCCATGCTCTGGCCGATCCAACCATACCAAAATTTAACCCCTAACTGCCACGGATCGGGAGATAGGGAGTTCATTGGAACTCCCTATCTCCACCGTTGGTGGCAGTTAAGGGTTAACTCTAGGACTGGCGTCATCGTGCTACGCACGATGACGCCAGTCCTCAGGGGGAGTTCCCGGAGGCTTGGCCGACATCCAAGATGTCGGCCAGCTCCGGGAAAGGATCGCGAACCGGCGCTTTTCAGCGCCGATTCGCGATCCAGCTCCCCAGGGGTTAATGCCAGGCATCATTTGGAAGGGCAGGCTGTGCCCTTCCAAATGATGCCTGGGTTAACCCCCGCAGAGCCGCCGATCGGGAGGGAGAGAGGTCCGAAGGACCTCCCCCCTCCCTTTCAGGCGCCTCCTCCGCACATGAGGGGGGGGGCGCCTGAATTTGGTGTCATCGCGCTGCCGCGATGACACCAAATTCCGGCGGCTGCTGTTCCGGATGCCGGGCTGAGCGCGTCCTCAGCATCGAAGTGGTTAAAGACTACATAGCCACAAGTGACGTGTGCTGTAGAAGTAAAAATTGCCGGCCTTTACCTGTTGGTCTCTTGCAGCCTTTACCAGTGCCAGAGAGACCTTGGTCCCACCTCTCGATGGACTTTATCACAGATTTACCACCTTCAAAAGGCCATACTGTAATCCTTACAGTGGTTGATAGATTCTCTAAGATGGTACACTTTATACCACTGGTATAGCTTCCTTCAGCCAGTGAGCTGGTACCAGTATTCATACAACATATTGTTAGACTTCATGGAGTTCCTCTGGGAATAGTATCCGACAGAGAAACTCAGTTCGTGTCTCGTTTCTGGCAAAGATTTTGTCATACCCTCGGGATTGAGTTGAGCTTCTCCTCTGCTTACCACCCTCAAACTAATGGGACAGCAAAGAGAGCCAACCAAAGTGTTGAGCAGTACTTGCATTGCTTTGTGTCTGAAAGACAAAACGAATGGGCAGACCTGTTACCTTGGGCTGAGATTGCTTTAAACAACTCAGTGATACCACAGGCCACTCACCTTTCCATGCTGTTTATGGTTATGATCCTCCTATGCTCCCTTCTGAGTTCCAGGCAACTGATTTGTCGGCCTTGGATGACCATCTGAAAGACCTGAAAGGGACATGGGAGAAGATGAAAGAGATTATGAAGGCCAATATCGATAGACAAAAAATCAAAGCAGACAGACGCAGAGGTCCTGCACCGGTGTATACGGTTGGGGACAAGGTATGGCTGTCTACTAGGAACATCAAATTATTGGTACCATCCATGAAGATGGCTCCCAGATTTATTGTACCTTATAAAGTGTTAAGACGGATTAATCCTGTCTCTTATGCGCTGGCTTTGCCTTCTTCTCTATGTACTGTATACATAACGTATTTCACGTCAGCCTCCTGAAGTCTCTTACCTGAAATAAGTACACCAGAGTTGCTGTTCCCCCTCCGCCTATCAAGTCTCAGGGTGAGGAGGAGTACGAGGTCCGTGCCATCTTGTGTCCCATCGGGTCAGGAGTATCCTGCAGTACCTGGTGGACTGGGAGTGTTATGGTCCTGAGGATCGTTCTTGTCACGGTTCACAGATCCCACCATGCAGTCCTTAAAGCCCAACACTCCACAGAGCCCAAAAGCTACCAACAGGGTAGCCGTAGAAGGATCCCTAACTGTTTGGTCCTTAGAATTGGCCAGGTATACTAGCTAGACAGAAAGGAATACAGGATCAGGAATACAGAGTATAGAATAGTCAAATGGAATAGCCGGGTCGATATCAGTGCAGAAGCGTAGTACAAGAAAATAGTCTAGGGCAACGGAAGGCAGAATAGTCAGAAAACAAGCAGAGGTCAATAACAGGTTAAATCACGAGAGAATTCAGGTACAAGGAGCTCAGGTATGGATAACCACGATCTGGCACTGCTTAGAAGGAACTGTTGGTTTTTAAAAGACCTTCACCAGACCGCGCCCCCCTCTCAAGCCGCACCTCATGCAGCCACCTCCCTGCCTGTTTCAATTTAAACCGGGTGTTGGTGAGCGAGCAGCATCAGACATGCTGCCCTCAAGCACACCGGAAAGGCTGGAAGCCCCCAACATTACAGTTCTTGGCAAGATGCTTGCGATATCCATGCGCCTCATCTGGTTTACCTCTTTCATGAGGCCCATCCTTCGGCACCTGGTGGTCGTTCTGAGCCCGACCGTAGATGGGGGGATTCTGTTACATCCTCAGCCCCCGCTGTGCCCCCTGGGGGGGTCTGGGCAAGAAGGGGGACCACTGGCTGGCCGGGTGCCAGCACTTTCTGCTGGCAGCTCGGCATCTGAGGGGCCGGGGTCAGGTGTGATTACAAGGAGCCGCAGGCTTTAAAACAGGACTCAAGGCCTTGCCTCATCGCCCTGTTGGAGTTTAGTTCACGCACCGCTACGTCCTGTATCTGATTGAATTCCCTGGTGACGACCCTGCTTGTATGAGATTCCTGCTCCTGTATTTGACCCGGCTTGGCTTTGACTATTCTCAATCTCTTTCGTGTGTATTTGTCTGTCTGCGTGGTTTAGTGATTTAACCCCATGCTGGTTGCTGGGTTGATCACTCACCATTTGGTTTCTGCATTCCTGACTTCCCTGCACCTTGCATACTTCACGAACTGTCATTCATCATATTATGTTTCTGAGTGTGTCCTAGGCTTTCTGTTGGTCATGAAACCCTCAGAGCCTAGAGGCACTTCAGCTAGTCCTTTGAGTCTCTTGGTTCTTGAATTATACCTGTATTTTGTGCAGTTTCTGTGTTTATCTAGAAAGTGTTGTTGCCCTTAAGGATCCTAACTCCGCTACTCTCGGGGAAGCGATATAGCTTCCATTACAAAAACCAGCACATCCTGCTTTTTGAAACACTCAGTTCTTTGTGTCAGAGAGGGAGAATGGACATGAACATGGATCCAGACGAGCTGGTGATATTGGCAGAGAATCCATACCTGATACATTGCTGGCTGAAGCGAAAACGTTGGTTTTGGGTGAACCCGATATTGGTGAAAAAGAGCCTATTAGGCGAGTTCCACCATTTGCACAACGAACTCCAGAAAGATGCTGCAAAGTAATTTGATTATTATTGTCAGGATCGGGTAACCCCGCTTGCAGACTGTAAGCCAACAGACCCTGACCAACCGGTCCTTAGAAATGGCCGGGTTATGGTCAGTAATACTGAGAATGATGAACACAAATAATGTGGTGGAGTGCAAAGAAAAACAACCTGCGGAATAAAGTAACCCACAATGCTCTAGCTAGCCGGTCCTTAATAATGGCCGGGTTAAGCAGGGCAAACCAACAAAACACACATAAGCAGGGGTTAAGGAAATAGAGGTCCGTTTATACTATGCCAGAAATCAGGGCGCCAGAATACAGGGAAGTCGAGACAAGCCGGGATCGTATAAACCAGGAAATCAGTCAGAATAGGAATCAAGAAATAACAACAAGGCACTAGGAGTAACAGGAACCACGCTAGGGCAACTTGCTAAGAGAAAGGAAGCCCTTTAAATAGCGCCACAGCACTTCCTATTGGTGCTCAGAGGAGACGCCCTGCTCTGCTATAGGATAGCTGGTCATGTGCTGCGATTGGCTGTCCTTCCTGCATGTTGCATCTGATTCGCGGGCAGCACCATTCTCTGTCCTGTAGTACACAGTACCCTGGAATAAGGTTTTCTGGATATCAGCTGCTGTGACGGCCGCAACATTTCCCCGGACATGGGGCTCAGGTGCAACATTTCCCCAGACATGGGGCTCAGGTGCAACATTTCCCCAGACATGGGGCTCAGGTGTAACATTTCCCCAGACATGGGGCTCAGGTGCAACATTTCCCCAGACATGGGGCTCAGGTGCAACATTTCCCCAGACATGGGGCTCAGGTGCAACATTTCCCGGACATGGGCCACCGTGACAGCACCCCCCCTGACGGCGGGCCCGAGGGCGAGAAGGGTAGCGGCGATGATAGCCGGAGACCAGCCCCGGGGCATGAACATCAGAGGCAGCAACCCAGGAACGTTCCTCCGGGCCGTACCCCTTCCAATGCACAAGATATTGCAATCCACCTCTAGACCACCTGGAATCGATGAGGGCCTGCACCTCATATTCCTCCTGAACCTGAACTTGGACAGGAGGAGGCTGGTTCACGGGAGTGGTATACCGGTTACAGACAAGGGGCTTGAGTAGGGAGGTATGGAAGGAGTTGGGGATTCTCAAGGACTTAGGCAACTCCAAGGCATAAGAGACAGGATTAATGCGTCGGAGGACCCTGTACGGACCGATAAACCGTGGTGCCAATTTGTGAGAGGGCACCCAGAGTTTGATATGCCGAGTGGAGAGCCATACCCTTTGACCAGGGATATAAGAAGGTCCTGGTCGTCTGTGGCGGTCTGCAAACTTCTTATGGGCTAAAGAAGCTTTTTGCAAAGCGGATTGAATCCGCGTCCAGGACTGATGTAGGAGTTGTAAGTGATCGTTAAGTGCAGGAATGGGCGATTCAGACGGAGTGCCAGGTAATAAAGCAGGATGGAACCCATAGGTCGCAAAGAACGGGGTATGACCAGAGCTGTCATGTACCACGTTATTCCTAGCCAATTCAGCCCAAGGTAATAAGGAACTCCAATTATCTTGTTGGTGGGAGATGAAGAACCGTAAATATTGTTCCAAGGACTGGTTGGTACGTTCAGCAGCACCGTTAGATTGTGGGTGGTAGGCAGAAGAAAAGGATAAGTTGATACCCATTTCTTTACAGAAGGATCTCCAGAATCGGGAAATGAACTGAGTACCACGATCTGAGACTATTTCCTGCGGTATCCCATGTAACCGTACCACCTCCTTAGCAAATATACCGGCTAGCTGTTCTGAAGAAGGAAGTTTTTTCAGTGGAACAAAATGGGCCATTTTAGAAAAACGGTCAATAACAGAGAGAATGGTGGTATTACCCTCAGATGGGGGTAGGTCCACAATAAAGTCCATGGATAAATGGGTCCATGGTCTCGAAGGCACAGGGAGAGGTTGTAATAGACCCACTGGAAGATCAGCAGGGGTCTTATTCTGGGCACACACATTACAGGATGCAATAAACTCTCGGATATCAACATGAAGAGTGGGCCTCCAATATAGACGAGAAACGGCGAGAATGGTCTTATTGACTCCTGGGTGACCTGCAACCTTTGATGCATGCATAACTTGTAATAACTCCCTTCTCTCGTTCTCTCCTACATACAATCTTTCTGGAGGTAGAGAGCTAGGGGTGGCATTCTGATAGGACAGAATGCACTCGATCAACTGAGAAGACACTTGCATACACACAGTGGCGATTATATGAGTACTGGGTATGAGAGAAACCGGTTCGGTGTGAGGCAGTTCCTCTTCCTCAAACTGTCTGGAAAGAGCATCCGCCTTGGTATTACGTGACCCTGGGCGGTAGGTGATCAAATAATTGAAGCGACTTAGGAACAACGACCATCTGGCCTGGCGGGGGGACAGTCGCTTCACATCTGCCAGGTAGGCTAGGTTCTTGTGGTCAGTTAGAATGATCACTGGAATTTGTGAACCCTCCAACAGATGTCTCCATTCTTTTAAAGCCATTATAATAGCCAAGAGTTCTCTGTTGCCAATGTCATAGTTTCTCTCTGAGTCGGAGAACTTCTGGGAGAAGTAGGCACAAGGGTGAAGTGGGGCATCCCAGGTGTCTCTCTGGGAAAGTACTGCCCCTATACCAGATTCTGATGCGTCGACCTCCATTATAAATGGTTTAGAAGGATTAGGATGTGCTAGAATAGGTGCAGAGGCAAAGGACGTTTTTAAATCCTCAAAGGCTTTAAGGGCAGCGGGAGACCAGTTGGTTGTATTGGCCCCTTTCTTGGTCATAGAGGTGATAGGAGCAATTACAGAAGAAAAGTGTGGGATAAACTTTCTGTAATAATTGGCGAATCCAATAAATCTCTGGATAGGTTTCAACCCTTTGGGTAGATTCCAAGATAGGATGGATTCCAGTTTTTTGGGATCCATTAAAAAACCCTTGGATGACACGATGTACCCCAGAAATGGAACCTGTGTCACATGGAATATGCATTTTTCTATCTTACAATATAAACCATTTCGTAACAGAGTGCCGAGAACAGAACGCATGTGATCATAATGTGTATGTAGGTCAGGAGAGTGCACCAGAATGTCATCTAGATAGACTATGACACATGAGGAGAGGTAGTCCCGAAGGACATCATTTATAAAATCCTGAAAAACCGCAGGGGCGTTGCACAACACAAACGGCATGACCAGATATTTGTAGTGGCCGCTATGGGTGTTGAATGCGGTCATCCACTTGTCTCCCTCCTTTATGCGTACCAGGTTGTATGCACCCCTAAGATCCAATTTAGAAAACACCGTGGAACCTCTAAAACGGTCAAAGAGGACAGATATTAGAGGAATAGGGTAGGCATTCTTGATGGTGATACTGTCGGATATAATTTCTGCACGTGAATACAACACAATATATATATTGGACTTATCAGCCAAGCCTCCAATATGTCTATATTGGACTTACTGGACCTACCTCGGCAGTTGCCTTCAATATATCAGGGATTATTATTTCATAACAAATTTATACGAGAATACAAATATCAATCGTCTATATTTCTTAGAAATTATCCTGAATTCTTTTAATTGTCTGTGTTTTGCTTTAAAAAATACAATAATCAATAATCGGATAAAAATATATATATTTATTACGTATACAAAAAAGTTTCAAATCTCATATCATAAACAAAAATTTATAAACCACAATCCATCAGCATATAAAAACTAGCTTCACAATATATGTATCTCTGGTTAGTAACTGCATATATGATTAATATCATTTACCTTATCAGTTAGTAACTAATACACAAATGGTTAATAAACATTTCTGCTTAATACAACATGCATTTCCCAGCAAACAATGTTTAACCAGCCATCTCTTATAGATATATATATATATATCTCTATGCTACATGATCAACAAAAAATAAACTAATTTAATGATAAGTAATAAAAACTTATTTAGTGAATCCTCCCCTAATTTCGAGAATTAAACTTCTAATCTTTTGCTTTTTATTTTGTAGTTATATAATTCCTTGCTTATTAATTTTAATCACAGTAATTTCCAAATTCAATATATATATTGGTATCAATCTTACAACATTTCTTTTAGGAATAAATCCTTATATCTGCTTCTTCATATCCTTATCTGCAGAATAAAGATATTTAGAATTTGGATTTAACCGTATCCGAGAAGTCTCAGTCTACGTTGCAAGAATCTCTACAAATATATTTTTACATTAATTCCTTATTATGACGGAATGGAGATGTTGTTCCGCCTGCGGGTGTGCTCAATCTGCGTGACCCCGTCGCTTACCGCTGGCCCGACTACCGAGTGACGCGCACTCGGCGTCTCGTGCGGCCTGGCGTGACCCCGGGAAGGGGTTAGCGGGCGGTGGAGGGGACCCCTGCCTAGAACCAGCCCGACCACTGAGCCATACAGCACTCAGCGTCCCGAGCAACTGGTTCACTGACCTTGCGGGTGTGGGACGTCCGTGGAGATCGGTTCTGCCGCGGAGGAATCTTCGTATCGGTTGTGGGAAACGTTTCGGATCTCGCGGGAAACGTTTCCGATCTCGGTGCGGGTAACAGTCGGATCTCAAGCGGATGACTCTTCGGATCGGATCGGGAATGAAGGAATCTTCGGATCTGCCGGGATGGGCGAGGGATTCGGATCTTACCGCAATCCCTCGCAATACCGGAGCGCGGTACACGGCCGCGCCCTTCGGTTCGGATCTCTGCCAAGCAATCTGGGAACCGAATCTTCAGACGCAGCGCCTCTGCCCTGATACACGATGCAGGGGCAGAGCGCTCGATTCGGATCGTATCGTGGTAGTCACCGTACCCTGAGATCGCGGGGGACGCTCAGATGCGAAAGTACGGCGGAGACAAAGACACATCAGTCAAAGCTGGATGCACTGCAAAATCTGCCTTTATTTTCCACAACACACGCATTTATCACTTTACACACTTATGAATACAATGGGGATCCCTGCCCGCCCACACAAGTCCCATTGGCCCTCGCTGGCAGGAGGCACCCTGGCCCCGATTCGTATTGGCCGTTACGAATCGGGGAGTTGCCGATTCGGCCATTTTACGATCCGAGTATTCTGATCTGGACCACGAGGTGATCAGAAAATGGCGGCGGGCGTGGCAGACAAAGGGAAAATACATTACGCAATAAACCAACGGGGAACACCTTATTACACCACACAATAATCACATCTAAATAAAAGTACTTGTAAAACTAGGTGCGTGCCACCACACCCAAGTGTCCATAGCCACCGTCACTGTGCACCGCCCCTGGCTGAGGGTGCTGGGCCATCCCGTGACACTCCTCCCCCTCCCCCAGTTCGACGCACCTGGTCTGACCCCACCGGGTCATACCGGGGAAGTCGGTGCTCCCAGGCCCATAGTCAGTCTGGGGAGGCCGAGTCACCAGGCCTCTCCATTTGGCCTTGCGGCCGTGCCAGCTTGGTCGGGACCCCATGTCCTTAGAGTTTCCCCGGCTGGGCGAGAGGACATACATCTGGGCCGGCGTGCCTCCTGTGTCCCCTCCAGGGTTACTGCTCACCCGGGGAACCCGGGTGCTAAATGCACACGCCCCGGGTGCCCAGGTCAACCGTGGGAAAGCACCGTGGCTGCGTGGGGCCCCCGAGCCCAAGGGTTGCCAAAATGGGCAGAGGCCCGCGGCGCTCTGCCCCGTTGCCAGCTCTTCCGCTGGATGACCAGGTACGGGCCCGGCAACCGAAGAAGCAAGTAGTGCCAAACCTGGCTGCTCTTCCCTGCAGCCGACGAAGGGAACAAATGGATGCCACAGCAGTTGCACGGGGTCAACCTCACTCTGCCCCGCGGGGCAAGTTGGGAGAGACGGGCAGAGGCCAGCGGCGCTCTGCCCTGGTGTCAGCTCTTCCGCTGGGTGGAAATCTCCTTGTGGAGAGATGGTCACTTCACCCCCCGGGGCAGACAATGATTGCGCACAACCCATCCCGGGGAGACCATCCGTCTGCTCCACCTGGCAGACTGGGGGTAGTGGGCAGAGGCCAGCGGCGCTCTGCCCCGTGGCCAGCTCTTCAGCTGGGTGAGGATCTCCTTGTGGGAGGATGGTTTCTTCCTCCCCCGGGGCAATCAATGGTTGCGCACAACCCATCCCGGGGGAACCATCTGTCTGCTCCTCCTGGCAGACTGTAAGCAGTGGGCAGAGGCCAGCGGCACTCTGCCCCGTGGCCAGCTCTTCCGCTGGTTGGAGATCTCCTTGGGGAAGGATGGTTACTTCACCCCCCGGGGCAAACCACGGTTGCGCACAACCATCCCGGGGGAACCACCTGTCTGCTCCTCCTGGCATACTGTAAGCAGTGGGCAGAGGCCAGCGACACTCTGCCCCGTAGCCAGCTCTTCCGCCGGTTGGAGATCTCCTTGGGGAAGGATGGTCACTTCACCCCCCGGGGCAAACAATGGTTGCGCACAACCCATCCCGGGGAGACCATCCGTCTCCTCCCCCGCTGGACCCGTGGCCTCGGCCACCCTGTCCTCTTGCGGGGTGAAGGGGGTATCTTCCTCTGCCGGAACCCCCACGGGCACCCATGGGTCCGCCTCGGCCTCCCATAGGTCCCAAACCTGGGGACTGTCGACTTCCTCCGCCGACCCGTCCCACCACGGGGAGCTCAGGCTCGACTGCGGAACGCCGTCCAACAGTCTTCGATAAGCCACCTCGAGCTCCCACTCTCGCTCTGCTAGGGACTCCAGCTCCTCAAACACCGAGTCCCTGCTGTCTGACGGGATCTCCAGTTCCCGTCGCTCCAGGATGTCTTCCATCCGTTCCTCCGTCTCCTCTCCAAACTCGGGGTCGGCGGCCATGCTCGCGTAGAGCAGCCCCGTGCCTCCGTAGCGAGGCCCTGCAATGGAACTGCCTCCCATCGGGCGCGCTGTCGGACAGGCGGTTAGCCACCGGAGCGCGCGGTACGCGGCGTCCAGTGCGGTCTCCTCCTGCACCAGACTCCGGAGCTCGGCTTCCCACTCCTCTGGGGCCCGACCTTGCAGGAACGCTGCTCGCACATCGTACTGCACCCGATGGACGACAGCGTCGGAGGGAATGTACGCACCATGGCAGTCCCGCTCATGGTCCAAGGCCTCGTACCACAGTTCCTCTGTGGACCTCTGGTCCTGCTCCAGGCCCTCCGGCAGCTCTCTTGCCAACACGGCCTTCATGTCGGCGAAGGTGCCAGCGCAGGAGCACCGCTTCTCAATGGGGAATGTGGCGTCCTCAGATGCAGCTCCAGGCGGGCTGTGAGTCTCCATCCGAGAGTCGCGGGGATAAGTGACGTCCTCAGTACAGGCTCCAGGCGAGCTGAGAGTCCCGCAAGCGTAGTCACTGGGGGTGGCAGATTCCCCAGGTGAAGCTCCAGTCGAGCTGTGAGCCTCGACCCAGGGTTCCACAGGATAGGGTTCGGGGTTCCAATCTTCTGGCTCTGCTCCGCGGAGCTCTGCCAACCGCAGCTCGTGCTGGCGGTCCTTTTCCTGTTCAACCTCACGGTAGAACTCCCGGATCACCCGGCATCTGTCCGCCGTCGCTGGGGCATCCCCGAGCAGGGCAATCCGACGCCGCACCTCTCGGAGACCAGCATCTTCCTCCACCTCCGCGTGGACAGGGCTGGGGACGGGCGTCATCGCCCCGTCCTGATCCATCTTAGTCAGTTCTTTGATCAGGGTCTTTCTTTTCTTGTTACCCGGCGTTCCTCCCCGGTTCTCCAACATCCCACGCAGGGTGTCCCGGTCATAATAGGTGTACACCACCATGGCGTAGGTCTCCTAGGGGCCTGCAGAGAGCGATCCCACCGCTGCCACCAGTATGACGGAATGGAGATGTTGTTCCGCCTGCGGGTGTGCTCAATCTGCGTGACCCCGTCGCTTACCGCTGGCCCGACTACCGAGTGACGCGCACTCGGCGTCTCGTGCGGCCTGGCGTGACCCCGGGAAGGGGTTAGCGGGCGGTGGAGGGGACCCCTGCCTAGAACCAGTCCGACCACTGAGCCATACGGCACTCAGCGTCCCGAGCAACTGGTTCACTGACCTTGCGGGTGTGGGACGTCCGTGGAGATCGGTTCTGCCGCGGAGGAATCTTCGTATCGGTTGTGGGAAACGTTTCGGATCTCGCGGGAAACGTTTCCGATCTCGGTGCGGGTAACAGTCGGATCTCAAGCGGATGACTCTTCGGATCGGATCGGGAATGAAGGAATCTTCGGATCTGCCGGGATGGGCGAGGGATTCGGATCTTACCGCAATCCCTCGCAATACCGGAGCGCGGTACACGGCCGCGCCCTTCGGTTCGGATCTCTGCCAAGCAATCTGGGAACCGAATCTTCAGACGCAGCGCCTCTGCCCTGATACACGATGCAGGGGCAGAGCGCTCGATTCGGATCGTATCGTGGTAGTCACCGTACCCTGAGATCGCGGGGGACGCTCAGATGCGAAAGTACGGCGGAGACAAAGACACATCAGTCAAAGCTGGATGCACTGCAAAATCTGCCTTTATTTTCCACAACACACGCATTTATCACTTTACACACTTATGAATACAATGGGGATCCCTGCCCGCCCACACAAGTCCCATTGGCCCTCGCTGGCAGGAGGCACCCTGGCCCCGATTCGTATTGGCCATTACGAATCGGGGAGTTGCCGATTCGGCCATTTTACGATCCGAGTATTCTGATCTGGACCACGAGGTGATCAGAAAATGGCGGCGGGCGTGGCAGACAAAGGGAAAATACATTACGCAATAAACCAACGGGGAACACCTTATTACACCACACAATAATCACATCTAAATAAAAGTACTTGTAAAACTAGGTGCGTGCCACCGCACCCAAGTGTCCATAGCCACCACTGTCACTGTGCACCGCCCCTGGCTGAGGGTGCTGGGCCATCCCGTGACACTTATTTCATACATTACCTGTCCAATTTGGATGTTGATAAGTCTGCCTTGGAATTCCTGATGTAGTAATTTTTGGAATGTGTGAAAATTATCGATATCAGATAATCAATGCATGTGAGTTAGAGATTTGGTGAGAGTCAGAAATTTAGTGAGAATCTTGATTGCCTCATGTCTTGTGATCTGCCTGCATCGTGGTGTGAGTCTGAGTGTTGGAATCTTGGACTCTCAGAGTGTCATGTCTAATACATTGCAGTGTGAGTCCGACCGCTGGAATCTCCGACTCGGAGTGTCATATGTATTGGACGTCTGAATGCATTGCGATGTGAGTCTGTCTGCTGGAATCTCTGACTGACTTGTAACCAACATTGCCGCTTATTATAGCCAATTTGACATCATGCAATATTTTTAATAATATGAATTATAATATTTACTATCCCCTAGAGGGCAGTATTGCACTTCATAATTAATTCCCCATTTCTTTTTAATAGTCTTATCTCGGGTCAAAAGATCAATCTGACGTAAAACTTTCTCTTCTCCCAATGTATAGACACTGTGTCTCCATCTGTCATCTTTGATTTATATCCCTACTCCCTTTTGATCAGTCCTTTCAGCTGAATTCTTTTCTGGTTAGCTCACAGAATCTATTCTTTAGTAAATTTTATTATTTACCAATTATATACTTTCTACAATATTTATTGGAGTATATATTTCCTACTGTAAATATAATAAAATATACCTTGATTATAAACATATATTTTGTGAATATAAATCTATATTACAGAATATTAACTCTTATTCCTATACCCAAAAGACAAAATATCTTTTGTTTTAAAAACTTAAGACAGACCAATAAATTTAATTATGACACGTCTTAGCACTTAAACCTAGCCTTATCTCACAAAAACATTCATTCTAGGTTCCTTCATGTCTGGTACTTCTAAAAAAATATATAAAAGACTTCACCCAGGAATGAACTCTGTAAAAAAAAAAATCTCGTTCATTTCTAAACCTAGAGAAATTTTGAAAGAAAAACTGTCTTTAAAAACAAAATGGCTACAGGCATCCATTTTACCTTTTCCTCTGTGTAATATACCTGACAATACGATTCAACCCTCTATAATCTATGCACGGACGGAGGTCACCCTCTTTTTTTGGCTACAAAGAAGAACCCTGCCCCAGCTGGGGAAGACGATCTTCGTATGAAACCCTTCTCCAGCGATTCCTGGATATATTCCTCCATGATACTATGTTCCTTTGGGGACAGTGGATAAATTCTCCCTTTAGGGGGAATGGTACCTGGGTATAACTTGATAGCACAGTCATACGGACAGTGCGGGGTAGCTTATCGGCCTCTTTTTTGTCAAACACTTGTTTAACAGACAGATATTGCTCCGGAACGGTAGAAGACAAAGGTTTTGCAGTAGGGGTATTGAGTAACCTGATAGGTAACATAGAGGGAAAACAAGAGGAAGAACAGGTGGAACCCCATGCGACGACCTTTCCCTTTACCCAGTCAATGTGAGGATTATGTTTTCGTAACCATGTGAGACCTAAAACGACTGAACAAGACGGTGATGATATGATCTGAAACACTATGGATTCGTCATGATGATCCCCAAGACACATGGAAATAGCTTTAGTCTCTTGGGTTATAACAGGAGAGGCAAAGGGCCTACCGTCAATGGCCTGTACCATTAAGGGTTTGGATCTAGGGGACAGAGGAACAAGATGACCTGAGGCAAAGGACTCATCCATAAGATTATCAGCAGCCCCTGAATCCAGCAATGCATCACAATCGAATTTGACAGAACCCCATGTTAGACAGACAGGAAGAAGTAATCGTAGTGAGGTCGGTTTGGGACACAAAGTAAGAACACCTAAGGCCGGTCCCGTCCTAGGACTTAGGTGCGAGCATTTTCCGGGCGTGATGGGCACTTAAGGCGTTGGTGCCCCCCAAGTCCGCAATATAGGCAAAGACCCTCTCTACGCCTATAGGACTTCTCTTCTTCTGTCAATTTAGTGTGACCCAATTGCATGGGTTCGGTATCAGAGACATGTGAAGTGCGAGATGGTGGACTAACGGAACCTCGTGTAGGAACCCTAGCAACGCTTTTTCTGGGTCTCTCTCTGTGTTTAGCTCTATCCCTGATTCTGTTATCAATATCAATCACGTAATCGATCAAATCCTCTAACTCCTCAGGCAAATTCTTAGCTGCTATCTCATCTAGGATAGTATCAGAAAGGCCCTCCTGGAAAATCAATACAAGGCAATCATTAGTCCAATCAACCTCTGCTACTAGGGTTTTGAAGTCTATGGCATAATCTGCAACAGACCTGGAACCTTGCTTAATTCTGAGCAGGGATCTCCCAGCCCTCTTGGAACGACCAGGAGGATCAAAGGTGCGTCTGAGAGCACGTACAAAGTTGTGGTAGTTATAGACCACAGCATCATCATTTTCCCACAATGGGTTAGTCCATGCTAGGGCTCTACCAGACAAATGATTTATCATAAATCCCACACGGGCACGATCTGAAACATACATTCTAGGGTTTAGTTCAAAATGAATGCTGACCTGAGTCAAAAAGCCACGACACCCAGTCTGTTCCCAACCTAAATGAATTGGAGAAGTCATGGATACATGGGAGGCAGGTAAAGCAACCTCAGGTGTGTGGGATTGCAGGACCGGGGCAGAGGTCGCCACCTGTGGTTCAGGCTGCAAATAGGCAGTACGGACAAGAATAGTTTGTATAGCCTGAGCAAAGGCATCCATGCGGTGGTCTAATTCATCGACACGAGAGGCACATGCAGCGAGCTGCTGACCTATGTCTGCAGGGTCCATGGCCCTAGCGTAATGTCAGGATCGGGTAACCCCGCTTGCAGACTGTAAGCCAACAGACCCTGACCAACCGGTCCTTAGAAATGGCCGGGTTATGGTCAGTAATACTGAGAATGATGAACACAAATAATGTGGTGGAGTGCAAAGAAAAACAACCTGCGGAATAAAGTAACCCACAATGCTCTTGCTAGCCGGTCCTTAATAATGGCCGGGTTAAGCAGGTCAAACCAACAAAACACACATAGGCAGGGGTTAAGGAAATAGAGGTCCGTTTATACTATGCCAGAAATAAGGGCGCCAGAATACAGGGAAGTCGAGACAAGCCGGGATCGTATAAACCAGGAAATCAGTCAGAACAGGAATCAAGAAATAACAACAAGGCACTAGGAGTAACAGGAACCACGCTAGGGCAACTTGCTAAGAGAAAGGAAGCCCTTTAAATAGAGCCACAGCACTTCCTATTGGTGCTCAGAGGAGACACCCTGCTCTGCTATAGGATAGCTGGTCATGTGCTGCGATTGGTTGTCCTTCCTGCATGTTGCATCTGATTCGCGGGCAGCACCATTCTCTGTCCTGTAGTACACAGTACCCTGGAATAAGGCTTTCTGGATATCAGCTGCTGTGACGGCCGCAACATTTCCCCGGACATGGGGCTCAGATGCAACATTTCCCCAGACATGGGGCTCAGGTGCAACATTTCCCCAGACATGGGGCTCAGGTGCAACATTTCCCCAGACATGGGGCTCAGGTGCAACATTTACCCAGACATGGGCCACCGTGACAATTATCAGATGAGTCTGGAGACTTTATAATTTATTATCTCCCCACACAGAGCAGGCCCCCATATAATTTATTATCTTCCCACACAGAGCAGGCCCCCATATTATTTATTATCTCCCCACACAGAGCAGGCCCCCATATATCTTATTATCTTCCCACACAGAGCAGGCCCCCATATAATTTATTATCTCCCCACACAGAGCAGGCCCCCACAGGGCTGGCCCAACCATGGAGCACTATGGAGTGGTTGCTCCAGGTGGCAAATTTTTAAGGGCGGCAAATTTCTGCTGCCGAAGCCAGCCGCTGCACTATTTTTTTATCGGCACCGCGCCAGCATCTCTTGTGACACCTCCTGCTATTCCTCCATCCATGGCAGGGTCTGTGAGAAGAGGAGGAGGCGGCAGCGGCTGAGGGGGCGGGGCTCGCTTACTAAGTGGGAATCAAAAGTTTGTAAATAAAAGTTCTAAGCGGGAATCTAGAATACCGGGAGGTAGGAAGCACTACCGAATCATGGTCCCTGGAAACATGCCGCTCATCAGGCCATGATGGGAGTGGTGATGCTGGGCTGTGCAGTGGAGGATGGAGTAGGACACCTCTGAGACGGCCAGAGAGATAGAAAGCAAACTTCCCGGCCAGAGCAGAGTACAGTGCCAACATGAGAACCCGGAGGACCTCCAGCGCCCGGAGGCCATGAGGAAGAAGAGAAGGAGGGCAAGAGCCGGACGGTGTGCTCCAGCCTGCTGTATGATGCCAGCGGCAAGGCGGCCTCAAAAAACCCCAACAGGTTCTATGCCGGCAACTCTATCAAAACTACCAAAAACACAGAGCTGTCCTTCCTGCCGAGTAACCTCTTTTTTTATTTTTATTTTTTTATTGGGTACTGCAACAGTACAATCCGTTGGTGATCAATTACATGTGAAAATAACCAACATATAAACCTGTTCGTAACCCATTTCCATGTTTAGATAATAGAAGGGAGAAAAAAAGGAAGAAAAAAGGGAGACCAAAAATAAAAAAAAAAGAGAAGAGGGAAGGAAAAAAGGGGGAATAAGTTGGTCCCGGCCCGGGAGTAGTCATAAACATATTCCATAATCAATACCATATTTCTACAACCAGAGTATATGGAAACTTTACACTCCTGAGTCCAGCCATGGTCTCCATGTTTTATGATAAGATGTCAATGAGTGGCGAACAGGTGCCGTCATTTCATCCATACTTTTCATATCTTTAATTTTAATAATAACTTTGGTAATACAGGGCAAATTAGGTTTCTTCCACGTCTCAGCCACCGCTCTCCGTGCTGCAAGTGTAATCTTAGCCGTTAATCTGTTTTCATGAAATGTAAGGTCGGGGGCCGGTCTGGACAACAGGAATGTACATGGATCCAGAGGTACATTTTTGCTCAATACACAAAATAAAATATCTTGAATCTCAGTCCAGAAACTAATAGTAGAAGGACAAGTCCACCACTTGTGGTAATATGTGCCCCTCATCTGGCAATGCTTACCCCAACATAAATCCGGGATAGCAATGTTCATATAGGCTAATTGAGTGGGAGTTGTGTACCAACGCATCACCGTCTTAGTTGCCTGTTCCTGTAGGGAAGTACATATTGAGATCGAGCCAGACATTTCCCTATTATTTTGCCTATCCTCTAAATCCAAGGTTTCCCTAATATCAGACTCCCAAGTTTGAATATATGATAAGTCCTTCCAGTCCCATAACGAGGTCAATTATTGGTATAAAAGAGATATCAGGCCTCTTGGGTTAGTCCCATCTCTGCAGAGGCGTTCAAAATAAGAGAACTCTGCTGTTGCCGCCATCTTGACATGTGGAAGAGTTGCGTAGGATCTTAATTGTAAAATTTGTATGAAGGGAAGGTCTGAGACTGGCGATATCTGTAATAGGGTTCTTTTGGGGTAAAGATGGTACAGCCTGCATACACCAGAGTTAAGTAGATATTTAAATGGTTCACTGGTAAGTCCGGGCATAAAGTCCTTGGTGCCAAAAATCAGAGACATTGGGGAGTGAAAAGAGGTTAAATCACACATTGATGCTAATTTATTCCAGAGACGTAAGGAATTTAGTATAGCCAGGTACTTTGTGGTAAGTGAAGGCCGATGTTCTCTGCCAGACCAAATCCAGTGTTGTAATACATTGGGGAGCATAAAAGACATTTCCAGATCGACCCAGCGACTCTTGCCCCGGGGGAGATACCATGCTACCATTTATGCTAATTGGACAGCATAATAGTATGAAATAAAGGATGGAAGTCCCAAGCCCCCAATCTTTTAGGTCTATAGAGCGTGTGACGTGCTACCCGCCTCCGTTTCCCAGGCCAAATTAAGTTATCAATAGACTAGGTGTAAAGCCTGCCCAGAGGGCAGTCTATTGATAAGTGTGGTGCGTTGTGCTTGGTTCTGTGCTCGGTGCCGTTTATTGTGCTGTGTTTGGCTCTGTGCCGTTTACTCTGTCGTGCTCGGCTCTGTGCCGTCTATTGTACTGTGCTCGGCTCTGTGGCGTTTTTATTGTGCTCGGCTCTGTGGCGTTTATTCTGTTTTGCTCGGCTCTGTGCTGGGCTCTGCACATCGGCTCTGTGCTCTGCTCCGTGCCGTATATTGTGCTCTGCTTTTATTGTGCTCTGCACCGTTTATTGTGTTGTGCTTGGTTCTGTGCTCGGCGCCGTTTATTGTGCTGTGATTGGCTGTGCCGTATATTGTGCTGTGCTCTGTGCCGTATATTGTGCTGTGCTCTGTGCCGTATATTGTCCTCGGCTCTGTGCCGTATATTGTGCTCGGCTCTGTGCCGTTTATTGTGCTCGGCTCTGTGCCGTCTATTGTGCTGTGCTTGGCTCTGTGGCGTTTATTGTGCTTGGCTCTGTGGCGTTTATTGTGCTCGGCTTTGTGGCGTTTATTGTGCTCGGCTTTGTGGCGTTTATTGTGCTCGGCTCTGTGGCGTTTATTGTGCTCGGCTCTGTGGCGTTTATTGTGCTCGGCTCTGTGGCGTTTATTGTGCTCGGCTCTGTGGCATTTATTGTGCTCGGCTCTGTGGCGTTTATTCTGTTGTGCTCGGCTCTGTGACATTTATTGTGCTTGGCTCTGTGCAGTCTATTGTGCCGTGCTCGGCTCTGTGGCGTTTATTGTGCTCGGCTCTGTGCCATCTATTGTGCTCTGCTTGGCGCTCTGCTCTGTGCTCTGCTCAGCGCTGGGCTCAGGTACTGGGCTCAGGCGCTGGGCTCTGCGCTCAGGCGCTGGGGTCTGCGCTCAGGCGCTGGGGTCTGCGCTCTGCGCTTGGCTCTGCGCCCGGCTCTGCGCTCAGGCGCCTCTAGGCCCCAGCCAAGCCGGGGGCTCGCCCAAACTTGGATGCCGGCCGAGCTACTTGCTTGGCCGGCATCCAGGCTAAGGCGAGCCCCCAGCCGGGGGCTCGCCTGAGCCTGGATGCCAGCCATACACACACACACTGTAACAACCATATATGTGTATGTGTGTGTATATATATCCACATGGGGTTACAGTGTGTGTGTGTGTGTATATATATATATATACGGACTGCGCATGCGCGCAGCCCACGGGGTGCTGTGGCGGTTGGAATGTGCGCGCAGCCGGGTGCGCGCGCGCCACCTGCAGCAGCACGCCCAAAGCGTCCAACGGAGGTTGGATGCGCGTGCAGCAAACCTCCGTAGGACGCTTTGGGCGTGCTGCGGCGGGTGGCGCGCGCGCAGCCGGGTGCACGCGCGCCACCCGCCGCAGCACGCTCAAAGTGTCCTACGGAGGTTTGCTGCGCGCGCATCCAACCTCCGTTGGACGCTTTGGGCGTGCTGAGGCAGGTGGCGCGCGCGCACCCGGCTGCGCGCGCATTCCAACCGCCACAGCACCCCGTGGGCTGCGCGCATGCGCAGTCCGTATATATATATATATATATATATATATATACACACACACACACTGTAACCCCATGTGGATATATATACACACACATACACATATATGGTTGTTACAGTGTGTGTGTGTATGGCTGGCATCCAGGCTCAGGCGAGCCCCCGGCTCGGCTGGGCCTCTAGGCCCAGGCCAAGCCAGGGGCTCGCCTTAGCCTGGATGCCGGCCAAGCAAATAGCTCGGCCGGCATCCAAGCTTGGGCGAGCCCCCGGCTTGGCTGGGGCCTAGAGGCCCAGCCGAGCCGTGGACTCGCCTGAGCCTGGAGGACGCCCGAGCAGGCAATTCGGCCGGCCTCCATGCTTAGGTGAGTCCCCGGCTCGGCTAGGCCTCTAGGCCCAGGCCAAGCCGGGGGCTCACCTAAGCTTGGATACCGGCCGAGCAAGCAGGGTGGGTGTGGAGAGCACATACTCACCTACATCGGCCCTCCAGCGATGGCAGTCCCGCTTCCAGTGTCCTCTCTCTGTTTGTCGTCGGTATGACGTCACGAAAGCCTTTGACCCCCGGGGTCAAAGGCTTTCGTGACGTCATACCGACGACCAACGGAGACAGAGAGGACGCTGGAAGCGGGACCGCCATCGCTGGAGGAGCTAAAGGCCAATGTAGGTGAGTATGTGTAGGCAACATCCTCCTACATTGGCCCTGAGCTCCAGCGGTGACCGTCCTCCGGCTGTCGCTGGCTGCTCGGCCGGCCTCTAGGCTTAGGCAAGTCCCCGGCTCGGCTGGGCCTATAGGCCCAAGCCAAGCCGGGGGCTCGCCTGAGCCTGGAGTCCGGCCTAGCAGCCTGCTCGGCCGGAGGAAGTCACCGCTGGAGCTCAGGGCCGATGTAGGGGAGTATGTTTTGGCAACTTCGGCCCTGAGCTCCAGCGGTGACCGTCCTCCGGCTGTCGCTGGCTGCTCGGCCGGCCTCTAGGCATAGGCGAGTCCCCGGCTCGGCTGGGCCTGTAGGCCCGAGTCAAGCCGGGGGCTCGCCTGAGCCTGGAGGCCGGCCTAGCAGCCTGCTCGGCCGGAGGAAGTCACCGCTTGAGCTCAGGGCTGATGTAGGGGAGTATGTTTTGGCAACTTCGGCCCTGAGCTCCAGCGGTGACCGTCCTCCGGCTGTCGCAGGCTGCTCGGCCGGCCTCCAGGCTCAGGCGAGCCCCCGGCTTGGCTTGGGCCTACAGGCCCAGCCGAGCCGGGGGCTCGCCTAAGCCTGGAGGCCGGCTGAGCTGCGTGCGACAGCCACCGCTGGAGCTCCGGGCCAATGTAGGGGGATGTTGCCTACACATACTCACCGACATCGGCCCTTAGCTCCTCCAGCGATGGCGGTCCCGCTTCCAGCGTCCTCTCTCTCTTCGTTGGTCGCCGACATGATGTAACGAAAGCCTTTGACCCCGGCATTTTGACCCGGGGTCAAATGCTTTCGTGACGTCATACCGGCGACCAACGGAGAGAGAGAGGACGCTGGAAGCGGGACTGCCATCGCTGGAGGAGCTAAGGGCCGATGTCGGTGAGTATGTGTAGGCAACATCCCCCTACATTGGCCCGGAGCTCCACCGGTGGCTGTCCTCCGGCTGTCGCAGGCTGCTCGGCCGGCCTCCAGGCTTAGGCAAGTCCCCGGCTCGGCTGGGCCTGTAGGCCCAAGCCAAGCCGGGGGCTCGCCTGAGCCTGGAGGCCGGCCTAGCAGCCTGCTCGCCAGGAGGAAGTCACCGCTGGAGCTCAGGGTCAATGTAGGATAGTATGTGTAGGCAACATCGGCCCTGAGCTCCAGCGGTGACCGTCCTCCAGCTGTCGCTGGCTGCTCGGCCGCCTCTAGGCTTAGGCGAGTCCCCGGCTCGGCTGGGCCTGTAGGCCCAAGCCAAGCCGGGGGCTCGCCTGAGCCTGGAGGCCGGCCTAGCAGCCTGCTCGGCTGGAGGAGGTCACCGCTGGAGCTCAGGGCCGATTTAGGGGAGTATGTTTTGGGAACTTCGGCCCTGAGCTCCAGCGATGACCGTCCTCCGGCTGTCGCTGGCTGCTCGGCCGGCCTCTAGGCTTAGGCGAGTCCACGGCTCGGCTGGCCTGTAGCCCAAGCCAAGCCGGGGGCTTGCCTGAGCCTGGAGGCGGCCCTAGCAGCCTGCTCGGCCGGAGGAGGTCACCGCTGGAGCTCAGGGCCGATTAGGGGAGTATGTTTTGGGAACTTCGGCCCTGAGCTCCAGCGGTGTGACCGTCCTCCGGCTGTCGCTGGCTGCTCGGCCGGCCTCTAGGCCTAGGCGAGTCCCCGGCTCGGCTGGGCCTGTAGGCCCAAGCCAAGCCGGGGGCTCGCCTGAGCCTGGAGGCCGGCCTAGCAGCCTGCTCGGCCGGAGGAGGTCACCGCTGGAGCTCAGGGCCGATTTAGGGGAGTATGTTTTTGGGACTTCGGCCCTGAGCTCCAGCGGTGACCATCCTCCGGCTGTCGCTGGCTGCTCGGCCGGCCTTCTAGGCTTAGGCGAGTCCCCGGCTCGGCTGGGCCTGTAGGCCCAAGCCAAGCCGGGGGCTCGCCTGAGCCTGGAGGCCGGCCTAGCAGCTTGCTCGGCCGGAGGAGGTCACCACTGGAGCTCAGGGCCGATTTAGGGGAGTATTTTTTGGGAACTTCGGCCCTGAGCTCCAGCGGTGACCGTCCTCCGGCTGTCGCTGGCTGCTCGGCCGGCCTCCAGGCTCAGGCGAGCCCCCGCTTGGCTTGGGCCTACAGGCCCAGCCGAGCCAGGGGCTCGCCTAAGCCTGGAGGCCGGCCGAGCTGCCTGCGACAGCCACCGCTGGAGCTCAGGGCCGATTAGGGGAGTATGTTTTGGGAACTTCGGCCCTGAGCTCCAGCGGTGACCGTCCTCCGGCTGTCGCTGGCTGCTCGGCCGGCCTCTAGGCTTAGGCGAGTCCCCGGCTCGGCTGGGCCTGTAGGCCCAAGCCAAGCCGGGGGCTCGCCTGAGCCTGGAGGCCGGCCTAGCAGCCTGCTCGGCCGGAGGAGGTCACCGCTGGAGCTCAGGGCCGATTTAGGGGAGTATGTTTTGGGAACTTCGGCCCTGAGCTCCAGCGGTGACCGTCCTCCGGCTGTCGCTGGCTGCTCGGCCGGCCTCTAGGCCTAGGCGAGTCCCCGGCTCGGCTGGGCCTGTAGGCCCAAGCCAAGCCGGGGGCTCGCCTGAGCCGGAGGCCGGCCTAGCAGCCTGCTCGGCCGGAGGAGGTCACCGCTGGAGCTCAGGGCCGATTTAGGGGAGTATGTTTTGGGAACTTCGGCCCTGAGCTCCAGCGGTGACCGTCCTCCGGCTGTCGCTGGCTGCTCGGCCGGCCTCTAGGCTTAGGCGAGTCCCCGGCTCGGCTGGGCCTGTAGGCCCAAGCCAAGCCGGGGGCTCGCCTGAGCCTGGAGGCCGGCCTGGCAGCCTGCTCGGCCGGAGGAGGTCACCGCTGGAGCTCAGGGCCGATTTAGGGGAGTATGTTTTGGGAACTTCGGCCCTGAGCTCCAGCGGTGACCGTCCTCCGGCTGTCGCTGGCTGCTCGGCCGGCCTCCAGGCTCAGGCGAGCCCCCGGCTTGGCTTGGGCCTACAGGCCCAGCCGAGCCGGGGGCTCGCCTAAGCCTGGATGCCGGCCGAGCTGCCTGCGACAGCCACCGCTGGAGCTCAGGGCCGATTTAGGGGAGTATGTTTTGGGAACTTCGGCCCTGAGCTCCAGCGGTGACCGTCCTCCGGCTGTCGCTGGCTGCTCGGCCGGCCTCTAGGCTTAGGCGAGTCCCCGGCTCGGCTGGGCCTGTAGGCCCAAGCCAAGCCGGGGGCTCGCCTGAGCCTGGAGGCCGGTAGCAGCCTGCTCGGCCAGAGGAGGTCACCGCTGGAGCTCAGGGCCGATTTAGGGGAGTATGTTTTGGGAACTTCGCCCTGAGCTCCAGCGGTGACCGTCCTCCGGCTGTCGCTGGCTGCTCGGCCGGCCTCTAGGCTTAGGCGAGTCCCCGGCTCGGCTGGGCCTGTAGGCCCAAACCAAGCCGGGGGCTCGCCTGAGCCTGGATGCCCGCCGAGCAAGCCGTGACAGCCGGAGGACGGTCACCGCTGGAGGATCGGGGCTTGCGGCGTTTAAACACACGGGTAGCTGCGCGCGGCTCGTGCCGATTTTTTTTTGCAGGCTGCCGGCACGCGCAGCTACCTGTTTGTTTTAACGGCCACTTTCAAATGTCCGTCGCGCATGCGCAGACCGCTTTTGGCGACGGACACTTGAAGGCTTACTCTTTTATAGTATAGATTGTTGCATTAACGTGAAATCCTCAGTTTTTATAGCTAGCGGTAAGGTTTGAAAAAAATATAAAATTTGAAGTAGAACGTTCATTTTAATGCAATTTATCCTGCCGATCCACGAGACAATATATTTGTCCCAACCTTTTCAGATCTTTTTTAATTGATGACAAAAGAGGTAGATTATTCGCTGTATATAAAGTGGATTAACAAGAAGTTAAACGGGTGCCTAAATATGTGATCCCGGCCTCAGAAATCTGTATTAAAGCAAGATTAGTGATGTCTGCCATTTCTTGTTGCGAGAATGCGACAGATAGGGTCTCTGACTTAGTTGTATTAATCTTATACTGTGATAACGCTGCATTCTCTGTCAGTCTATTCAAAACCCGGGGCAGAGATATCAAGGGGTGGGTTAATGATAATAATACTTCGTCCGCATATGCAGATAGTTTATAAATATCTCTTCCGACCTGGATCTCCGTGATAAGAGAATCCTCCCTAATTGCAAATCCTGTCGCAACCCTAATCAAAGAATCACTGGCGACTGGATACATACCCAAAGTCTAGAAGACTGTGATAGTGGTACCTATCCATAAAAGTGGTGGCAGTTGTTTGGTATCCAACTACCGTCCAATATCATTTCTCCCTGTAATGTCAAAAATTTTGGAAAAATGCGTCTACACACAATTACGTGATTATCAATATTGGAACTACTTAACCCCAGATCAATCCGGCTTTCGTCCAAATCACTCAACTACAACCGCCCTTTTAAAAGTCTGCAATGGTATCCAAGCTGGGATGGAACAAGGAAGCCTAACTGGAGCCATCTTCCTTGATTTTGCCAAGGCCTTTGACACCGTAGACCATGGCACCTTGTTAGAAAAACTTAAAGACTCTGGTATTGGTGATCGCACGCTAACCTGGTTTCAATCATATGTATCCGACCAATCGCAATATGTGTCCATTTCTGGCAGCTCCTCCCTCCCCTCCCAGTCATGTGCGGAGTACCCCAAGGCTCAATACTCAGCCCCCTGCTATTTACAATATTCATAAATGATCTGCCTAACATCTGCAAAGCCTCAACTGTACACATGTACGCAGACGACACTGTAATCTATACCAGCAAACCAAATCTCCTGCAGCTGGAGGCCGTGCTGCAAGAACAATTCACAGAGGTAGAAAAGTGGATCAAACACAACAAACTTTTTTTAAATACTGACAAAACTGTAGCAATGCTCTTTGGAACAAAACCTAAACTATACAAATTGCAAAATCCCCATCTATATGTCAGGACAAAATCAAATGGCACGTTGACCACAGTCACTTCTCTCAAATATCTAGGTATGTGGTTGGACCCAAATCTATCCTTTGACCCCCACATCGAAAAACTCTCATCTAAACTTCACCCCAAACTAGGTGCCCTGTACGGAAACAAATCCTGCCTGAGCCCCACGGTAAGAAAGCAGATTGTGCTAATGCCGGCTATTAATTATGGAGATGTAGCAGCCCCGCAAACACACCTTCAGAAACTTACTACATTGTATAACTCATTCTGCCGCTTTGCGCTACAATGTTACTACATGACCCACCATTGTGACATGTTAAAAGAGCTAAATTGGCCATCGCTGGTGTCTAAACGCACCCTTCACCTTTCCAACCTGGTGATTAAGAGCATCTCTGGGAAGCTGCCACCCTACCTGAATAGACTGCTTCCCCCAGCAGCTCCCTCATCCTATAACCTCCGATCCAGGACCAGCACCCTACTTGCAATACCACAATACAAAAAGACAGTGGCTTGATCCTCATTTTCCTGCAGAGCACCGCAGTTATGGAATAACGTTCCAGACACCATCAAATCTTCCCCCAGTCTAAAGTCACTCAAGAGCTCCCTATTAACATATCTCAATGCGGAATGCACCTGTAAACATGTAACACAGTGACTATTTTACTTACATATTTATTTTCTGTTAATCAGTATATTTGTGTTGTTTTTTAATATCTTGCATTGTATTGCTTTGTATTTCTGTAACAACTGTAACATTTCAATGTTCTTGAACCCAGGACATACTTGAAAACGAGAGAAATCTCAATGTATCCTTCCTGGTAAAAATACTTTGTAAATATTAAATAAATAAATATATGAAATAAATTGTTTGTAAAAGGGGTTCCAAAATCAAAGTGAATAGTATAGTAGATAGAGGGCAGCCTTGTCTGGTTCCTTTATAAACCCGAAATGGGGTCTTAGCTGCCCCAGGTATCAGTATTTGTGCTCCAGGAGAGTTATATAATGCCATTATCATCTGTACGAAAGAGAGGGGAAGTCTTAAATGATTAAGCAATATAAAAAGAAATGGCCATTCAGCCCTATCTAAAGCTTTCTCAGCGTCTAAAGATACAAATAGAGTAGGAATGTGTTTTGAGGAGACATACCATATAAGGTCTACCACTCTTCGTGTATTATCGTATGCATGGCGCCCTGTTTTAAAGCCCACTTGGTCGGGCGAGATTAAAAGCGGGAGAGAAGATTCCAGACGCATAGCTAATATTTTAGCCATTATTTTTATATCTGTATTTAGGAGAGAAATAGGTCTGTAATTATTAATATCTATCGGGTCTTTCCAAGGTTTAGCGAGCAAGACTATAGAGGCCAAAAGTGACTCCTCGGGAAAAGGAGTTCCTTTCCTTGTCTTGTTAAAAAGGCGACATATGAAAGGCGTCAAAACTGGGCAAAAAGCCTTATAATATTGGCCTGTAAAGCCATCCGGACCTGGAGCCTGAAGTGGTTTCATTAAACCAATTACGGTTCTAACCTCCTCTTCAGAAATGGGTGCAGCCAATTTATCCGATTGTGCCTCGCTAAGGGATGGAAGTGAGATATTATTTAAATAGAAGTTGATATCTTCCCGTAATGTGGGGTTATCTAAGGTGTGTGCGGGAGAGTGCCTGTAAAGGTCTGAAAAATATGTCGTAAAAGCGTCTCTAATGCTTTCAGGTGTTTTATGAGTCTGTCCTTTTTTATCCTTGATTAATGGGATCAGGGTGGTTTTACCTTTGGTCGGAGAGTCCTAGCTAAAATAGTATCAATTTTATTAGCTCGTTCATAGTAATGTCTTCGGGACCATAAGAGTGATCTACTCACATCCTCCAAAAAACGTTGATTAAGATCTTGTCTGGTGCGTGTGAGTTGTGAGAGTGTATCTGCTGATGGGGTGTGTTTATGTAAAAGCTCTAACCATCGAAGGGTGGTCTGAAGGGAAGAAATTGATTCATATTTCTGACATTTATTATAAGATGCTTGGCTTAAGAGAGTGCCTCTAATTACTGCCTTATGGGAGTTCCAAAGTGTGAGAATAGAAATGTCAAATGCATCATTAAGTAAGAAATAAGATTCCAGTGCCTCCTGTATCACTTCCCTTACCCCTGGTTTAGATAGGAGAAGGGGGTCCAGTCTCCAATGTCTATCACCCCCATGTGCTAATGGTCTTGTCTTCATAGTCACATCAGCATGGTCAGACCAGGTGATTGCGCCAATTGAAGACTATGGGAACACAATTAGATGAGATAAGAAAGTAATCTATTCAAGAATAAGTGGAGTGAACCTGAGAGAAAAAAGAGTAATCTTTCTCAGAGGGATGTTGTACTCTCCATATATAAATCAGTCCTTGGGAGCATATAAAAGAATAAAATTGTTTATCTTGAGGTGATAAGGTGGGTTGTGGAGGTAAGCGCTGAGGAACCTCTTCGAGCAGTTCCACCACCTGGCCAATGTCTTCTTCGTCTTCATTGCCCTGCTCAACTTCGTGCCCGCTGTCAGTGTCAATACCTTCAAACCTGAGCTGGCCATGGCACCAGTCCTCTTCATCTTGGCTGTCACCGCCATTAAGGACCTGTGGGAGGACTACCAGTGCTACTGCTCCAACAAGGAGATCAAACACATGGACTGCCTAGGGATGAGCCGAACACCCCCGTGTTCGGTTCGCATTCGAACTCGAACTATTTCAAAAGTTCGAGTTCGAACACGAACTGAACTCAATGCAAGTCAATGGGACTCGAAAGTTTGAATTTTAGAGTGCCCTCCAAGAGGGCATATATGCAAGATATTTTCCATCAAAGGTGTATGGGGGTCCGGGTAGTGCCCTGGGGGACAGGAAAAAAGGACAAAAAGTAAAAAAGTAAAACATTTTTAAAGGAACAGTGAGCTTTCCATGAAATAAGGGTTAAAAATAAAACTGAAAAATTCCTTCAAATATCGTGCCTAGGAGGTCCCCATAACCTGCCCGTGAAGTGGCGGATTTGTAGGATGTATAGAAACATTTAAAACAAAAAAATGACATTTCAAATTACGGTAAACAGTATTCCTTTAATCTATTCATAAACAACTGCTTAGGGCGGCAGTCTGTATGAAAAGAGGAGACATTTTAGGACACGCAGAACAAGTTTAGTGATATTTTGGCTAAATTATGGTGAAACTTATGCAGGCTTTGGATGAAAGTAACAATAGGTGCTTTAAAATTGGGCCTTTAGTGTCGGCAACAGTGCCGTCACACCGTAACCCCTCTGTGGTATTGTGGAAGAGTGCAGGGTTGGACCCTGCGGTCAAATATTAACCCCTTAAGGACCCCTAACATACCCTGTACGTCCTGTCCACAGGTCTCCCTTAGACCCGTGGACGTACAGGGTACGTCAGTGGCGCCAAATCCCCCTCCCGCCCGATACTCACCTCCCTCGCTGGATCCCTCGGTGATCTGGCAGGGAGGAAGCCTGCCCATGTGATTTACATGGGCAGGCGAGGCTGATGACATCGCCCCGCTGCGTGGTGACATCATCAGTAGGTGCCCCCATTCAAATCAATGGAGGGATGGGGGGGCTCCTTCGGAGCCCTCTATCTCCCCAACCATTGAAGCTAGGGAGATGCTTTTTGCACCGCTGAAAAGAGGAGAGTCTCCCCTTTTCATCGGTGTATAGCATTAACAGTTTCACCTCCAAAACGCAATTCGAACCTGGAAGTCCCCCCCCACCCACTGACAACCTCACCATATGTGTGAGGATGTCAGTGGGCCAGTTAACCATCTAGCTGCCTTGTAGAGATAAGGGGATCCTAAGGATCCCTTTATTTCCCGATCCATGGCAGCTAGATGGTCATATTTGACATCATTTGAAAGGCCTGATCATGGCCTTTCCAATGATACCAAACATGACCAGGTTTGGTTTAAAAAATAAATAAAAATAAAATAAAAAAATAATAATAAAAAGATTAAATAAAATACATTTTTTTTTTTTTTGTCTGGGGGGGGGTTTAATTAAATAGGACCTAGGCTGTCATTTCAAAATAATTAGCACAAAATGGTCAGAATGAGCGCAGCGCACAAAGGTGAACTGGCTCAGCAGTGAAAGGGTTAAAAGGCAAAAACATGTAAAAATTGGGTATTTCTAGTCTCGGGATAAAATTTTGAAAATATTTAGCCGGGGTCTTTATTGGTGGTTGTAGCTTTTGGGGATTAAATTACGAAAAAGTGTGTTTTTACCATTTTTTTCAGCATATTTCATATTTTTTTTATAGTAAATTATTCAATATGATGGAAATAATGGTATTTATAGAAAGTCCATTTAATGGCGGGATAAAGGGTGTATAATATGTGTGGGTTGAATAAACGAGTAAGAGGAAAATTTCACCTAAACACTAACAGCGCAGAAACGTAAAAACAGCAGCGGTCACTAAAGGACGGATTTGTGTAAAACCGCCCGGTCACTAAGGGGTTAAAATGATACAAATCTGGTACAGGCATCAGTGCACCCAAATACTTTGCCTTTGGTGGCAGAAAGTGCCTTCACACCGTAACCCTTTTGTGGTATTGTGGAAGAGTGCAGGGTTGGACCCTGCGGTCCAATATTAAAATGATATGAATCTGGTAATATAGGTGTCACGGAATGGCCCAGCACCCTCAGCCAGGGGCGGTGCAGTGACAGTGGTGGCTATGGACACTTAGGTGCGGTGGCACGCACCCAGTTTTGCAAGTACTTTTATTTAGATGTGATATTGTGTGGTGTAATAAAGTGTCCCCGTTGGTTTATTGCGTAATGTATTTTCCCTTTGTCTGCCTTGCCCGTCGCCATTTTCCGATCACCTTGTGGCGCAGTTCAGAATCTTCGATTCGGAAAATGGCCGATTCGAACCATCCGGTTCGAATCGTAAAATGGCCGATTCGGACCATCCGGTCCGAATTGGCGACTCCCCGAATCGTAATGGCCAATGGGTCCTGGGAGGGCGGGCAAGGATTCCCATTGTATTGTAATATGTGGAAAGTTGATAAATGCTTGAACTGTAAATAATAAAGCCAGATTTAGCAGTGCATCCAGCCTCGACTGATGTGTTATTTCCCCGCCGTATTTTCGTATCTGAGTACCCTCCGCGGCCTCAGGGTACGGTGTCCACCCGGATCCGAACCGAACCGAGCGCTCTGTGCCTGCATCGAGCATCAGGACAGAGGCGCAGCGGAAGGTGTTCGGTTCCCAGATTGAGAGATCCGATCCGAAGGGCGCGGCCGTGTACCGCGCTTCGGTATTGCGAGGGATTGCGGTAAGATCCGAATCCTTCGCCGATCCCGCAAGATCCGAAGCCTCATCTGTCCCCGATCCGAAAAGTCCTCCACTGAGATCCGAAAATTCACCCGCCCCAGGATCGGAAACGTTTCCCGCATAAGATCCGAAACGTTTCCCACATAAGATCCGAACATTCCTCCGCGGCGGCCAGATCCGATCTCCACAGACGTCCCACACCCACAAGGTCAGTGAACCAGCTGCTCGGGACGCTGAGTGCTGTATGGCTCAGTGGTCGGGCTGGTTCTAGGCAGGGGTCCCCTCCACCGCCCGCTAACCCTTCCCCAGGGTCACGCCAGGCCGCACGAGACGCCGAGTGCGCGCCACTCGGTAGTCGGGCCAGCGGTAAGCGACGGGGTCACGCAGATAGAGCACACCCGCAGGCGGAACAACATCCCATTCCGTCATAATAGGCTTCAGTGTCAATATTGTGCCTTTGGTGGCAGCAAGTGCCTTCACACCGTAACCCTTTTGTGGTATTGTGGAAGAGTACAGAGTTGGACCCTGCGGTCCAATATTAAAATTATATGAATCTGGTAATATAGGCGTCAGTGTCAGTGAAGCCAAATATTGTGCAACAATTACAAAAAATCCTAGATATTTTGTAGAAATGAGATCCCCAAAATAGTTGGTGGCAGTGAGAACACAAAGATTATAACAATTCCCATATATTTTGTAGAAATGAGACACCCACAATTGCTGCTGGCAGTGAGAACACAAAGATTACAACAATTCCCAGATATTTTGTAGAAGTGAGAACCCCCCAATTGCTGGTGCAGGCTGGCAGTGAGAACACACACTAACACAACAATCTCCTCTCAAAAAACACGTGCAGAAGGCTGTGAGAAGCCTTACATAGTGTGCTGCGGTACTTAGATCTGTGAGCCCATGATTGGGCAAAATTTGCCCAATCACGACTCTGAGCCGTGATAGGCAAAGTCTTACACCTGTCTTGCACCCGACCTGTGGTCAGGTGCAAGACTGTAGCCAATTACAAGCTTCAGGCAAGTAGAAAAGTGCAATGTGGTGCATTGTGGGCGACCATGCGGTGAACATGCGGAAATGTTCGAAGTTCGCGAACATACGAACTGGCGATGTTCAAATCTAACTCCGAACACATCGAACCGAACAGCTCATCCCTATTGTGGAAGAGTGCAGTGGTGGAGGTCTTGGGAATGCAGAAGAGATCCCCGATCTATTCAGTTACGTTAGTATCAGGGGATTGATAGCTGCTGATCCAGGGCTGATTCATTTTGATAAATGTCAGCCGGTCTACAGAGTCGGTGGACAGACGCACTCTTTTGTCTGTGTCAAAACCTGGATGAAGGGCAACCTAGTAGCTGCATAGCATATTCGCTAAGTTCTGGCCAGTGATCCAATCTCAACACCCAGTAAGCCAGTGGATCATCTGCTGGAAAGGTATCCAGGTCTGCCCTTGCCCCTAGGTAGTCCTGCACCATACGGTGAAGACGATGGCAATGGGTGCCTGCAATTGACGTCCCTGGGTGTCGTGGACTACATTTTTTTAAAAAGGCATCAGTCAAGCGGCCCTGGCCTTCATCGCTCTTCCTCTGATCATCCGCAGCCACAGAAGCACCTGTGTCATCACTTGGTAACCTACCAGTGCCTGGAAAGGTGTAACACAAGTGTCGCTTTACAGCGTCCTTGTTTCAGGGATGCTTTAGAGTTGTTTCATCCTGTGCTCCCTCTGTGCAGGCAGGATGAGCTCTGCAACTTTACCCTTGTATCGTGGATCAAGAAGGCTTGCCAACCATTAATGATCCCTCTCCTTGATAGCACGAATCCTGGGGTCCTTTACCAGGCTTTGCAGGATAAGGAAGCCCATGCAGTGTAGGTTGGAGGTGGCATTAGCTTCCGAGTCTTCCTGGTCAATGAGGATGACCCCATCGTGCACTTCCTCCTCCCAGCCACGTACTAGTCCTTGGGTTTCTGGGAACACAAAACCCTCCCTTGAGGAATCCCCACCTTCAATGCCCCCACTACTTAAATATTCCTCCTCCTCCTCATGCTCCTCCTGTCTGAACTGAGGACCGGCAGAAATGTTGACTGCATAAAGACTAGGGCCTTGAGAGCTAGGGAAGGCCTCCGATTCCTCCCACTGCTCTGCCTCTAGTGCCACATCCATAATTCACTCCAGCAGGAACACTAAAGGAATTGTGTCACTGATGCATGCACTGTCCCTGCTCACCATCCTCGTTGCCTCCTCAAATGGTGACAGTACAGTGCATGCAACTTTGATCATCAGCCACTGCGGGGGGGATACCAAGTTGACCTGAACCTGTCCTTGTGCCATACTCACACAGGTACTCATTTATGGCCCTCTGCTGCTTGTGCAGACGCTGCAGCATTGCTAATGTCGAGTTCCACCTTGTGGGCATGTTACAGATCAGATGGTTTGTGGGAAGGTGGAATTCTCTTTAAATTTCTGCTAGGCAAACACTTGCTGGGAATGACCGTCTGAAGTGGCTGCAGTCTTTTCTGGCCTGGCTGAGAAGCTCTGCCAGCCCTGGGTACCTGGTTAGGAAACACTGTACCACCAGATTTAGGACGTGTGCTAGGCATGGTACATGCGTCAATTTACCCTGGCATAGGGCGGAGAGAAGGTTACTGCCATTATCACAGACGACCATTCCCAGCTCAAGCTGGTGTGGTGTTAACCTTCTCTGCACCTGCCCCTGCAGAGATGACAGAATTTCTGGCCCAGTGTGGCTCCTGTCCCCTAAACAAACCAGCTCAAGCACAGTATGGCATATTTTTGCTTGAGCCATTGCGTAGCCCCTGCCATGCATCGGTTTAACTGCCACGTCACCAGAGACAGAGAAGAAGGAGGAGGAAGAGATGGTGGAGAAGACAACCTCATACAAGCAGCTTTCTGGAGGTGTGCTGGATGAACAAGCTCCAGCACAGAGCCCCGTCTTGCATGCCTCCCAGCTGCAATCAGAGTTACTCAGTGTGCCGTGAAGGAAATGTAACGGCTCTGTCCATGCTTGCTGGACCACGTGTCTAAAGTCATGTGCACCTTGCTGCTGACTGCCTTTCCCAATTACTCCATAACATTGTGTTCCGCATGCTGGCTTAGTGCTGGAATGGCCTTCCGTGAAAAGAAATGGCATTTTGGAACCTGCCACTGTGGTACAGCACATTCAGCAAATTCACGGAAGGAAGCAGAGTCCACAAGCTGTACAGGTAGCAGCTGTAATGTGAGTAATTTTGCTAAGCTGGCATTTAGACGCTGTGCTTGGGGATGGTTGGGACTATATTTTTTCTTACGCTGCAGCAGCTGGGGCAACGTAATCTGACTGCGTAAATCTTCAGCTGATGGGATGCTGTCACATTGTGAGGAAGGACCTGGTACATCCATTACTGTAGCATCATCCCTGTCAGTGTAGGTTGTAGGCAATGACATGGCATGACATATAGTGTGGGTAGAGACAGATGAGGAGGACCTATGCAAATTGTTGTGCCAACGGGATGAGTGGCAGGTGGTCATATGTCGCCTCAAGCACGTGGTACCCAAGCGTGGGATGTCTTTCCCACGCTTGAGCCTCATCTGACATAGATTACAAATAGCAACGGTGCGTCTGCTGCACATTTCTTAAAGAACTCCCAGACAGCAGAGTTCCTGGATGTGTGCTTTGAGACAACAGCGCTCTGCACCTGAGCAGCTCTGACATCTGATGCCCTGGACTGGCTATGGTTGGTCATAGAGGACGTTGTGCCTCATGTTTGTTGTGCCTCCTCCTCCTCCTCACTTGACTCCTCTGTTCGATCAGGCACCCAGGTGGAGTCAGTGACCTCATTATCATCATCACCCCCTATCTCCTTGTTACTGGAGCCAACCTCGCAATATGCTGCAGCTGCTGGGGGAACATGAGTGCTAGTCATTTGTGTGTCACTGGCAACCCCTTCCTCTAGGTTGATTATACTCCCTTCCTCAACCGCAGAGATTGAATCAGAGCACTGTAGTTGCCGCGCATCCTCAAGAAGCATGTCACTGTGATTGTAGTCAAACAATTCAGCTGACTCCTCTGTGTATGTTGGTGAGGCTACGGCAGGAGTAGCTGTGGACATGGAGGCTGCATTAGATGCGTTGGCAGCTGAGGTGGACTGTAAACCACTACAAGCCTGGCTGGCAGAGGACTCTGATGATGAGGATGGCCTAGTTAGCCAATCTTGCAAATCCTCTGTATGTTGCTGCTGCTAAAGACGGCCAGCACCAGTTAGAAAGGACAAATGTGCCCCTGCAGAGGATGCACCACATCCACAATGACCAGTGGCACAGCCTCCCGACACAGAGGCTGCTTGCCCTCTTATCTGTGTCTGGGAGCATCTGCCTGTCCTTTTTGGTCATTCTGACATGGTGAGTAATATATAGATTAAAGATATACAGAACTTTGATTCAACTCTGTTATAAAAATTGGAGATATGCAGAACTCTGATTCAACTGTGTTATCTAGGTTAAAGATTTCCAGAACTCTGGTATAACTCAGTGAGACACCTTGATAGCTGGCAGCCAGTGACAAGACACAGATTAAAATTCCCAGAAACCACCTATAAATCAGTGAGACCCCCTGATAGTTGGCAACAGTTACAAGACACAAATTACAATTCCCAGATATCTGCTAGAAGTGAGACCCCCCAATAGCTGCTGGCACTGACAAGACACAGATTACAACAATTCCCAGATATCTTCTAGAAGTGAGACCCCCCCAATTGCTGCTGGAACTGAGAAGACACATATTACAACAATTCCCAGATATCTGCTTGAAGTGAAACCCCCAATAGCTGCTGGTACTGGCAAGGCACAGATTACAACAATTCTTAGATATATGCTAGAAGTGAGTCCCCCAATAGCTGCTGGCACTGAGAAGACACACTAACAGAACAATCTCCTCTCAAAAAACACGTGCTGGGGCTGCGAGGGACACCTTATATAGTGTGCTGCGGGACTTAGCTTTGTCAGCCCATGATTGGGCAAAATTTGCCCAATCAGGACTCTGAGTCGTGTTTGGCATAGTCTTGCACCTGTCTTGCACCTGCCCTGTTGTCAGGTGCAAGTCTGTAGCCAATTACAAGCTTCAGCCCAGTGGAAATGTGCATTGTGGTCCATTGTGGTGCATTGTGGGCAAACACGAACTAAACAGGCGAAATGTTCGATGTTCGCCTAACGGGCGATGTTCGAATCGAACACCGAACAGATCGAACCGAACAGCTCATTTCTAGTCACTACCCGAGAAGCTAGATAACCTGATAGACTATTGTATAGCACTTGATGATCAGATGCGTGACAAGAGGTCTGGTCGTAGCAAATCACATAGACCAACCCAGGGTGCCTGTTCTACTCCCAGGTCAGTTCATGCTATCTCTCCTCCTAGATCTGTACCTACGGAACCAGAGCCTATGCAGCTAGGACGTTCTAGCATATCAGGAGAGGAGAGACAATTTCGCCTCAGAGAAGGCCTTTGTTTCTATTGTGCAGACAGAGGGCATTTTCATTTACAATGCCTCAAGAGACCTAAGAGGTCTAACGTGTCACAGGCAAACCTAGTATCCCCAGAGAGACAGGTTCTAGGTACTACTGTAGTGTCTCTCATGTCTAGTAAGAAAAGAAAGAGAAAATCTCGTGTTGTGGTGCCTGTGTCCATTGCTTGGGAGAAAGTCAAGCTAGACACAGAAGCACTAATTGATTCTGGGTCTGCAGACAATTTTTCAGATTCTGGGTTTGCTGCCATTCACCAAGTACCTCTGGTGGAAAGAGAAGTACCCCTTCTCATCGAAAGTATTGATGGCAGGAAATTGCTGAGACCTCATTGTACACATGATACTGTACCAGTCTCAAGGAAAAAATTCCAAATCATAGAACACCCTCTATACCCATTGTATTGGGGTATCCATGGTTGGCTAAACACAACCCAGTTGTCAATTGGTCTACAGGGGAGCTGAGTTCATGGGGATCTAAATGTTGGTCCAGGTGTCTAGGTTTGGGTACTCTGGTTGGCAGTCTGAATGTAGCTACTGCTCCCCCACTATCCACAGAGGTACCTAAGTGGTATAACAACTTTAAGGAGGTATTCGATAAGGGCGAAACTGAGATTCTACCTCCCCACAGGCCTTATGATTGTGCGATAGATCTGTTGCCAGGCACCATGCCTCCGAGGGGCTATGTTTACACACTCTCTCAAAAAGAAAATGACGTTATGGAAGAATATATATGGGAGAACCTAGCTAGAGAGTTTATTCGTTGTTCGTCCTCTCCTGCGGGAGCAGGATTCTTTTTGTGTCTAAAAAGGAAGGGGATTTAAGACCATGCATCGACTAAAGAGGATTAAACAGAATCACTATACGTAATGCCTACGCCATCCCTTTAATATCCGAGTTATTCGACTGTTTGAAAGGTTCCAAAATATTCATGAAATTGGACCTTCGAGGTGCTTATAACTTGGTGAGGGTCAAGGAAGACCATGAATGGAAGACTGGATTTAATACGAGGAGTGGTCATTATGAATATCTGGTCATGCCTTTTGGCTTATGTAATGCACCAGCAGTATTCCAAGACTTTATAAATGGTGTCCTGAGGGACTTTTTGCAAGTCTTTGTGATAGTCTATTTAGACGATATCTTGATTTATTCTCCTGATGTTGAGACACACCATGTCCAGGTGTAGACACTGTTGCAAAGGTTGCTGGAGAACAAACTCTACTGCAAGTTAGAAAAGTGTCTGTTCGACAAAACTTCAGCCCATTTCCTGGGTTACATCATCACACCTGAGGGGTTTGAGATGGACCCAAAGAAGTTATCTGCTCTTAAAGAATGGCCACTACCTCAGGGCCTGAAGGCCATACAGAGATTCCTTGGTTTCACAAATTATTATAGGAGATTCATTAAAGGTTTCTCTAATGTGGTGTCTCCAATCATGGCCATGACCAAGAAAGGTGCTCAGAATCCAGTCTGGAGTGATCAAGCCTTGCATGCATTTCAGTCACTCAAGGAGGCATTCGTCACGGCACCTATCCTACGGCATCCAGAACCAGGCTTGCCATTCCAGCTTGAAGTAGATGCGTCCGAGACAGGAATTGGTGCAGTTCTGTCTCAGAGAGAGCGTCCTGAGGGACCATTACATCCTTGTGGGTTTTTCTCCATGAAAATGACACCTGCAGAGAGAAACTATGACATCGGGAATAGGGAATTACTGGCAGTTATAGCACCCCTCAAAGAATGACGCTATTTGCTAGAAGGTACCAAAGATCCCATGATAATCCTAACGGATCACAACAATCTTGTTTACATGGGAGACGCTAAATGTTTGAACTCCAGGCAGGCCAGGTGGTCATTGTTCCTGTCCAGTTTTAAATTTCTTGTTGACCTATCGTCCTGGTTCAGAAAACACGAAGGCTGATGCTTTGTCCAGGCATTTCGAGTAATATGAACAACATACGTTTGACCACAGTCCCATCATTCCTCATGAGAGGATCTAGGGTACCACTGTCCTGACTGTATCTTCTCCACTGTTGGAAAGAATTCAGGCTGTTCAAGTTGTTGCTCCTCTTAAGAAACCTCCTGGTAAGGTCTATGTACCTGAGGAGGAGAGAACACAGACGAAGATGATTTATCATGATTCCAAGCCTTATGGGCATATGGAAATAACCAAGACTCTAGCCACGATTGAAAAACAGTTCTGGTGCACAGGTATGTGAAGGGATATAAAGGACTACATAGCCACATGTGAGGTGTGCTGTAGAAGCAAAAATCCCAGGTTCTTACCTATTGGTCTGTTGCAGCCTTTTTGCCGATGCCTGAGAGACCATGGTCCCATCTGTCAATGTATTTCATTACTGATCTACCGATGTCCCAGGGTCAAACGGTGATCCTTACCGTGGTAGACAGGTTCTCGAATATAGTACACTTCATACCTTGGTCAAGCTTCCTTCAGCCATTGAGCTGGTGCCAGTCTTTGTGCAACATATTGTCAGACTTCATGGGGTTCCTCTGGGAATAGTATCCGACAGAGAAACCCAGTTTGTTTCTCGATTCTGGAGAGGGTTTTGTGAGAACCTCTGAATTGAGTTGAGCTTCTCCTCAGACGAATGGGGCCGCAGAGAGAGCCAACCAAAGTGGTGAGCAGTACTTGCGTTGCTTCGTGTCTGGAAAGCAAAGTGAATGGGCAGATTTGTTACCCTGGGCTGAGGTTGCTTTAAACAACTCAGTGAGTGAAACCACAGGTCACTCACCCTTCCATACATTTTATGGTTATGATCCTCCCATGCTCCTCTCTGCATTTAAAGTTACTGCTTTGCCAGCCTTGGACGAACATTTGCATTCTCTGAAAGGGACATGGGAGAAGGTTAAAGAAATCATGGAGGCCAACATCCAAAACCAGAAAGTAAAAGCAGACAGACTCAGAGGTCCTGCAACGGTATATACGGTTGGGGACAAAGTATGGCTGTCTACCAGAAATATTAAATTGTTAGTGCCTTTGATGAAGATGGCTCCCAGATTTTTTGGACCTTATAAGGTGTTAAGGCGCATTAACCCTGTATCTTATGCTTTGGCTTTGCCCCCATATCTATGTATCCACAATGTTATTCATGTCAGCCTCCTGAAACTTCTTACCTGTAATAGGCACACCAGAATCATCGCTCCTCCTCTGCCTATCAAGTCCCAGGGTGAGGAGGAGTATGAGGTCCGTGCCACCCTGAGGTTCCATGTGGTCAGGGGTGTCCTCCAATACCTGATGGATTGGGAGGGTTATGGTCCTGAGGATCATTCTTGGCTGCCGGCCAGCGATATTCACGTGCCTCGTCTGGTTCGCCAATTCCATGTGGCTCCTCCTTCGCGACCTGGAGGTCGTTCTGAGTCCAACCATAGAGGGGTTCTGTTACGTCCTTAGCCCCTGCTGCGCTCCCTGGGGAGTCTGGGCATGGTTCTGTGCCACTGGCTGGTCCAGTGCCAGCACATAGTGATGGCCGACCGGCGTCTGAGGGGGCGGGATCTGGCATGGTCACGAGGAGCCTCCGGGTTTAAAGCAGGGCGCGAGGAGTTGCCTCATCGCCCTGATGTGGAGTTTAGTTCCCGCAACACCTGCTATTGCTATCAGTGTGTTTCCAGTTGCCGACCCATTTTGTCTACGAATCCTGCTCCTGTTTTTGACCCGGCTTGTCTTTGACCATTCTTCTGCTTATCCCATATCAGTTTATATATCTGTGCGTTGTTTGTTTAACCCTATGTATGCCGCTGGGGTTTGGGCCCGGCACCTTGGTATATACCCCTCTAACTCTGCGGTAATCTCTGCAGCCTTATCGGGGTTGTGTTCGAGACCTAAGGTTTCCGAATTTGTGTTAAACTGTCTTTACATGAGATCAGGAAAAGATAGGTTCAGCTTGTTTTCTACTACGTATTGTTGTCATACATACGCCAAGTGTAACCCGATTATTATCAGCTCGATACTATCATGTGTGTCATCAGACTCTGGTTATATCAAGGTATCGCAAACCCAGTCGGGTTTATCCAAGAACATGTTATCTGTTTATTCTGTGACTGCCCTGCAGTCTACTCAATTCATCGACTGTCAAAGAAATCTGCTGGGAAACCAGCTTGAGAAATACTGTATACTCTGGTATCGAAGTCATCTGTATTGTTGAAGGTCCCTGTAGGTGCACTAAGTTGTCTTTTGGTCTTGAAACCATCTGAGCTTAGTTGCAATTCAGTTGTGCTTTTATACTCCTTGGCTTTGGAGTATAAGTCTGTGTTTACCGAGTGTTTTGCAACCGTCAAGCAGATATTTCTGTCCATGAAGATCACGACTCCGCTACTCTTGTGTGAGAGCTACAGCGTCCGTTACAGTGGGGCGCGGCATGATGACGCGCACCCACCGGGTTTAAACACAGACAGCGCGATCCGGCTTATCGCCCTGTCGTGGAGTTTGCTTCCCTCAGTGCTGAGTGTCTCCTGGCGATTCACTTCTTGGTTGATTTTTCAGTCTCCGTTGTTACCTGGCTTGTATGAGAACCACCTCTGTGTACCAGTCCTTGGCTATTCCTTGACCACTCTAACTCTGATTGACTTTTGGCTTATATGATAGATACACCTTGTGTACCGTTTTGGCTATCCCTGACCACTCTAACACTGATTCCCACACTTTTAACATTGAAGCCTATAGGGTAAAATATTTCCCACACCTTTAACATTGAAGCCTATGGGATGCAACATTTCCCACACATTTTTTAACATTTGAAATGAACTATCAAATGGATATCCATTTGATAGTTCATTTCAAATTTGGATAGTCAATATCCAATTCGGTGCACATTTATTTATTTAAAAAAAAAACACTTTTTTTTTATACTTTATTTTTATTGTTTCCTGTCCCCCAGGGCAGTACCCGGACCCCCATAGACCTTTTACGGCCAATATCTTGTATATATACCCTCTTGGAGGGCACTTTAAAATTTGAACTTTTGAGCCACATAGACTTGCATTGCATTCCAATCGTGTTCTCGTTCGAATTCAAACTTTTTTAAAAGTTCGAGTTTGAATGCGAGCCGAACACGGGGGTGTTCTGCCCATCAATACTCTAGAGGTGCTGCCCGGTCGTGTGAGGATTCATATGCTGCATTATTATACTGTAGAGGTGCTGCCCGGCAGTGTGAGGATTCATATGCTGCATTAATATACTGTAAAGGTGCTGCCCAACAGTGTGCGGAATCATATGCTGCATTAATTATACTGTAGAGGTGCTGCCCGGCAGTGTGCGGAATCATATGCTGCATTAATTATACTGTAGAGGTGCTGCCCGGCAGTGTGCGGAATCATATGCTGCATTAATTATACTGTAGAGGTACTGCCCGTCAGTGTGCAGAATCATATGCTGCAACTATCGAACTTGAAATGAACTATCAAATGTATATCAAGTAACTATCGAATTTGATCGAAACAATACGAAATTACGGAATCAGCAATGGAACCGAAAAATACGATGTTCGAAATGACCGAAATGGAACCGAAATCATGAATGGAACGAAAATGACTTGCGATTTTACAAATTTCACATTCACACGAAATAACAAAATAATTTTGTTTCGGACTGGAAATTTTTTTGGATGCTGTGTATTTGGGTGCCGATCCGATTCGGAACATCGGACGAATCCGAAGCACCGAATTTGCCCGATTCATGAAAAAACGAATCGGTCCGAATCGAAGCGCACATCCCTTTTAAATATTAAGCTGTGTCATGGATTTTGTACTTGAGTCAAATTAAACTGTGAAATTAAATTAATTTGTTTCATAAAGTCCTTTGCTGACTATTACTTGTATTGTAAATTAAAATCAATTTGATAGTTGATATCAATTTCGAAATTTTGATTTCAAATGCGATAGTTGATATCAAATTCGATAGTGTGGGAAATGTTGTATCCCATAGGCTTCAACGTTAAAAATATTCCAGTTTTAATTCAATGTCTAATAAACCGTTGCTTATAATATTCTGCAGTAAAGAGTCTCTTTACTTTTGGATTTTTTAAGATCTTTTAAGCATTTTTTTAAAAAATTAATAATTTATCAATTCGAAATTTGTAGGAAAAACGAATCTGTACGAAACGATTTGCACATCCCTAATATGTGCTGCTCCAACACCTATGTGCACCCCACACATATACAATCAATAAGGAACATTTGGGTACAAAACCCTGTGTGAGAGCACAACCTATTCCCAATAAAGTTAAACGTGCAGCAAATTTTTTTATTTTTTATTTATTTTTTATTCCCAATAAAGTTAAACGTGCAGCAAAATCTCAGAAAGCACACTTATCTGATTTTCGGACTTTCTGGGCTATTGGCCAGACTAAATGTGACCTAAAATGTAACATGTAAAGGAGAACATGTGGCAGACTAGATCTATATTTCTATCTATATAAGGGTCTGCCTGTATATATGTGTCTATCTGCCGGTTCATACATATCTCCTCTCCTCCATATAGAGTTATATTCATATTTGTGTCTGGCCATTTGGTAAGTGAAGCCCTGTGTCCACAGCTGAAATGTAATCAAAATGTTTAGCTTTCTCCCTTGGGGGGAGGATATAACACGTAGCTGTAAAAAGGGAATTTCTTTGTACACTAACCTGGAAAATCACACCTTAGCAGCCAGGTCAGCCCCAAGAGAGATGGACCCAATCTTCAATGACAGGAAGCTCATCCTTGACCTCTAAGGGGGGTCTGGAGGGAAGAGGGACACCTTTAGGCAATTAAAGATTAACGACGAAGTGCACTGAGCATGCTCCAGAGAGGGGCACTCTGGGAATTGTAGACAAAGGCTCTGCCAGTTAGGAGGCTGGACGTAGAAAAAGGCAGCCCTATATATATTCTGAATCAAGCATGGCTCAGAGCTGATCACTTGGGGTACCTTGTAAAGAGGATTGATCGGTCCATGTTCCTATCTCTAGACTCCAGGAGGCCATGGAGGAATAGTTCTTCGTAAGTAACGCTCTATGGTTAAACCTTTTTCTTTTTATTGCTGTGTATTGTGTAAGTAATTGATTTATTCTAGTTATAAGTTTTTATGTAACCAAGCACTGTGATTTTTCTATCATAAATAAACCAAAAAAGTATTTAAGTTTTGACTCTGGCTGATGAAATCCACGCTAACTAAGAGATTGGGAGTATTGCTATTTGCCTTAAGCTCGGTTATATATAAGAAATTGCGTGTTGCGGTCGTCAGGAAACAGCAGGGAATTGTGGGATCCGTAGTCACTGTCCGAGTCTAGGATATTGCGGCTGCTAAGCCCTGCGTCTCCTGTTGCGACGCGCGTAGTGTCCGTGAGGACTGGTGGCAGCGTTACTAATAGAATAAGAAAGTGAGCTCCAGGATTGTGAGAGACGTAGTTATTATGCGCTTCAGGAGAAGATTTGTACTGCGTTGCAATCCTGGGATCAGTATATCACGCTCTACGTGTCTGTTGTGAGAGAAAGTGCGGCCGGGACGGGTAGAGAAGTGCGCGTAATTGTCTGGGTCTAGGATAGACAGATAGTGAGCGGCTTAATCCGGCATCTTTGCGCAGCAGCGCGCGTAGTGGGTCGTGACAACTGGTGGCAAGCGGAGGGATATCAGGTTAGTATTTGGATCTGTGAAGCAACATAGATCCAGATACTAAAGAAATTGGTTTTCCTATTTCCAGAGCAGAACTCAGTGCATTTATTAGAATTTACACAATACACAGCAGTTCCCTTCCCCTTCTTTGTTTTTCTTTTCTATCTTTTATTTGGCTGGAGTGAGAATGTCGCAGCAATCATCAAAAAAGACTTTGGAACAATTATGTCGAGACAGAAATATTTCGACGACGGATAAAAAGAAAGAGGAAATTTTGCAAGCCCTCGAGGATTATGAGGCGAGGCAAGCAGTCCAGGACGCAGCAGAGCAGGGTACCAGGCTTGACCCAGCCGAAGGAAGCGCAAGTCCAGTGGAAGGAACAGTGTCAAGTGCTTCGCCCAAGGGTGATACTGCCCTGGATGTTTACTTGCAGACTGTTTTAAAACATGTGGACTCTGCGGACTCGCAGACGCGGCTTCAGCTCATCCTGCAGTACCAAGAGCGAGAGGAGCGCAGAGCCGAACGCGAAGCTGTGGAGCGCCGAGCTGAGGCTGAACACGAAGCTGCGGAGCGCCGAGCTGAGGCTGAATACGAAGCTGCGGAGCGCAGGGCTGTGGGTGAGCGAGAAGCGGCGGAGCGCCAAGCTGAACGGGCACATCAGCTCGCTCTGGCACAGGCAAGCAGAACGCCATTATCTCCTGCCCCTGCGGGCGCTGTCCCAGACCTCGTGCAGAGAACTTTCCCACTCTGGACAAAGATGGGGACCTGGATGTGTTCCTGCGAAGTTTTGAAAAGACTTGTCGACAGTACCAGCTGCCCAAGGAGCAATGGGCCAGGTACCTCACTCCTGGACTAAAAGGTCCAGCGCTCGAAGCCTTTGCAGAATTACCGTCTGAGAGCGACCAGGATTATGAGGCGATTAAAGCCGTGTTGCAGAGACGGTATAACCTCACGCCAGAGGTATATCGCAAAAAGTTCAGGTCCGTGCAGAAACGGGCCGCGGAGAGCTACTCTGCAGTTGTGAGCCACCTGACCACCCTATTTCGACAATGGGTCAGGGGGCTGAAGATTGATACCTTGGAATCCCTGGAAGACCTGCTAATCAAAGAGCAGTTCGTGCAGCTGCGCCCACCTGAGATCCAGGAATGGCTTCTGGATCGCAAACCCGAGACGGCCCTGGAAGCTGGTGAGCTGGCCGATTTCCATGCGGCCAACAGAGTGTCTGTGGACCAGAGCAGAGGTTCCCCTAAAGGATCATCAGGATGGAAGCCCAACTCAGCACGACCCCCCGACATCACGGCGGCAGCGCCCCCCTCTGTGCCAGTCTCTGTTGGGGAGGGGGAAGCGAATCCTTCTTTGCCTGGAAGAAGTGTGCGCCGTCGCTGTTTTATTTGCGACAGTGCCAATCATCTCCTGGCAGCGTGCCCGCAGAGGAAGAAACCTGCATCCACAGCTGGGGGAGGATACCCCTCAACATCACCCTCTGTCCTGTTTGTGACCAGATCGGAGGGCAGTGCCAACGTGAACCAGCAAGCAGTCATTGTCGGGACTCAGGTATCTGTGGGTTTACGAGATACAGCGGCTGAAGTAACTTTGGTGCGTCCAGGGTTAGTCAGCCCTGCAGACTTTATTCCTGGCAGGACTCTAGCAGTAAACGGTTTTGGTGGGGTACGTCCTGCGGTGCCAATGGCACGGGTTTATCTGGACTGGGGAGCTGGGAGAGGTCTGCGGGAGGTGGGAGTGTCTGAAAATATTCCTACAGATGTGTTGCTAGGCACGGATTTGGGTAAATTGGTGTCACAGTATGTGCTGGAAAGGGATGCTGGGGATTTACCCAGGCCCACTAGTGGCTCTTCAGTGGGGAGGGCTGTGTGTGGGGATGCACAACAGGATTCCTGGACGGGAGGGCAGGGGATGGCAGTGAGTCAGTCTGCGCCTGCACCAGGTGTGCCTGAGGTGTTGTGTGGTAGCATGAGGGGGCAGTGTGACTGGGAAGAAAGGCAGGGGGTGAGTGAATGCCCACCTGCACCCAACTCAGCTGGTTCCCTGGACCCCATGCGTGGGGAGGCCGCGGTGCCCATGGTGGAAGTGGGTACCCGCTGGCGGTCGGCGGGGAGTAGGGCACAAGGCCCGTCTCTGCCGTGTGATGGGGTGGATCAGAATGCCTGGGAAGGGTGGCAGGATACTGTGGTGTGCCTGCCTAGACCAGACTCAGGTTTGTCTGTGACGCCATATGGTTGGGAGCAAGGGCAAGGGTTGACTGCGGGTCTGCTTGCGCCTAAACCAATCTGGACTCTAGTGCCCCGTGAGAATGGTGTGGATCAGAATGCCTGGGAGGGGTGGCAGGATACTGTGGTGTGCCTGCCTAGACCAGACTCAGGTGTGTCTGTGACGCCACGTGGTTGGGAGGGAGAACAAAGGACCAAGGCAGGTTCCTTTAGGGCTGAACCAACTGGGTCGGTGGTGCTGGAGGGAAGGTGTGGGCATTGGAAGGCATAGGCTGGGATGAGCAGGATACTGTGGCATCCCAGTCTGTGTCACATGTGTCTGAGGCTGTGGGTGGCACCGAGCGCATGCTGTGTGTTCGGAAGGAGAGGCCTAGGGTGGCAGAGGGTTATCCAGGGCCTGAACCATCCAGGTTGGCAGTGCCAGGTGAAAGGAGTGGAGGGCAGAAGATCCTGGATGGGCAGTGTCACGGGATGGCCCAGCACCCTCAGCCAGGGGCGGTGCAGTGACAGTGGGGACATGGACACTTGGGTGTGGTGGCATGCACCCCGTTTACCAGTATTTTTATTTAGATGTGATTGTGTGGTGTTAATAAAGTGTTCCCCGTTGGTTTATGGTGTAATGACTTTTCCCTTGTTTGCCTTGCTCGCCGCCATTTTCCGATCCTTGTGGCGCAGTTGGAATTCTCGTTTCGGAAAATGGCCGATTCGAACCATCCGGTTCGAATCGTAAAATGGCCGATTCGGACCATCCGGTCCGAATTGGCGACTCCCTGAAGGCCAAGGGCCAATGGGTCCTGGGAGGGCGGGCAAGGAGTCCCATTGTATTCTAATTGTGTGCAGAGGTAATAAATGCTTGGACTGTAAACAATAAAGGCAGATTCTGCAGTGCATTCAGCTTTGACTGGTGTGACTTTATTCTCCACCGTATTTTCGTATCTGAGTGTCCCTCGCGGCCTCAGAGTACGGTGCCCACTCGGATACGATCCGAATCGAGCGCTCTGACCCTGCATCGAGTATCAGGGCAGAGGCGCTGCTCAAGAAGATTCGGTCTCAGGAAGACGGAGATCCGAACCGAACGGCCCAGCCGGGAACCGCGCTTCGGCATTGCGGTAAGACCCGAACTCTCCCCTGGTCCCGCCATATCCGACACTCCCTCCCATACCGATCCGAAGCCTTCCAGTTCCGATCCGACCCGCCATCCCTTCCCGACTCGAAACCTCCACCGCCCACGATCCGAAGAGACACCCGCCCCCGGATCGGAAACGTTTCCCGCATAAGATCCGAAACGTTTCCCCATAAGATCCGAATCTTTCTCCGCGGCTGCTAGGGCCGATTCCCACAGGCGTCCCACACCCGCCAGGTCAGGGAACCAGTTGCTCGGGACGCTGAGTGCTGCGCGGCTCAGTGGTCGGACTGGTTCCAGGCAGGGGTCTCCCCCACCGCCCGCTAACCCTACCCTAGGGTCACGCCAGGCCGCACGAGACGCCGAGTGTGCGCCACTCGGTAGTCGGGCCAGCGGTAAGCGACGGGGTCACGCAGATAGAGCACACCCGCAGGCGGAACAACATCTCCATTCCGTCATAGGCAGGATACTGTGGTATGCCAGTCTGTGTCACATGTGTCTGAGGCTGCGGGTGGCACCGAGCGCATGCTGTGTGATCAGGAGGAAGGGACTGGGGTGGACACGTGTTGCCCTGGGGGAAAGCCAACCAGATTCCCAGTACCACAGGAAACTGGTACTGAGCAACCTCCCTGTAGAGGAGGGTGGCATACGGCTGTATGCTCATTGGTTACGAAGCAAGGCGTGCTTGATAAACTGTGTGATAAAGTGGGGAAACTGTGTGCAATGGGGGCAGGGTGAGCGTGTTAATCTTGTGCCCCATCTGTATGGTTCCCCAAATTCTGAATGTGCGGGGACAGTGAGAGATGGGGAGGCAGCGGGTCCTGGTGTGGCTCCTGTGACCTCCCAGTCATCTGTCCAGAGCCAGGTACGATGCCTGACTCAGTTGTCAGATGCAGTGGGGACGTTTACTGGGGAGCGGGGCGCTTCATCCTGTTTCTCCATAACCCCTGCTGTAAGAATGGCTCCAGAGCAGGCTACGGGTTACGAAGATTCTGCTGCCTGTAAGACTGAGGTGCGAGCTGAGAGTGAGCCACACGTGCTGCACCCAGAGGTGCTGAAGCAGCACAGGGGCTTGCCCGAGTCTGTGCCATGTTGTGAGTGTAGTATGAGTGACCCCCTCCCCCCAGTTTGGGAGAGGTGGGGAAGAATGGTGGAGTCGCCAAAGGCCTGCCTGGGGCAATGTGTGATGCGGTTGCGAGAGGGAATGCACGCTTTGGTGGGCAAAGTGCACGGATACCTGTGCGTCCCGCACTCCGTCATAGCGCCGGCGACTGGTGCAGGTGCCAGATGCCCGTTGGCGAACCCGTGTTAAGACGCACGTGAGAGGCATGTTAGTTAGCCTCCCTTTCTGCATCTTCCTTTGCATGGGAGATGTGGCAGACTAGATCTATATTTCTATCTATATACGGGTCTGCCTGTATATATGTGTCTAACTGCCGGTTTATACATATATCCTCTCCTCCATATAGAGTTATATTCATATTTGTGTCTGGCCATTTGGTAAGTGAAGCCCTGTGTCCACAGCTGAAATGTAATCAAAATGTTTAGCTTTCTCCCTTGGGGGGAGGATATAACACGTAGCTGTAAAAAGGGAATTTCTTTGTACACTAACCTAGAAAATCACACCTTAGCAGCCAGGTCGGCCCCAAGAGAGATGGACCCAATCTTCAAAGACAGGAAGCACATCCTTGATCTCTAAGGGGGGTCTGGAGGGAAGAGGGACACCTTTAGGCAATTAAAGATTAACGACGAAGTGCACTGAGCATGCTCCAGAGAGGGCACTCTGGGAATTGTAGGCAAAGGCTCTGCCAGTTAGGAGGCTGGACGTAGAAAAAGGCAGCCCTATATATATTCTGAATCAAGCATGGCTCAGAGCTGATCACTTGGGTACCTTCTAAAGAGGATTGATCGGTCCATGTTCCTATCTCTAGACTCCAGGAGGCCATGGAGGAATAGTTCTTCGTAAGTAACGCTCTATGGTTAAACCTTTTTCTTTTTATTGCTGTGTATTGTATAAGTAATTGATTTATTCTAGTTACTAGGTGTTAAGCCTGCCCGGAGGGCAGCCTATAGTTGAGGATCTGGCTGCTCTCGGCGTGCCCTGGGATCTGGCTGCTCTGCACTCCATTGGGTGGGTTGCAAGGGCATTGAGGGTGCAGAAGTTGGTATTGGGGGTTGCGGGGCAGTTGGGATGCAAAAGGTAGCAATTGGGGGGGTTGTGGGCGTGCAAAAGGTGGTATTGGGGGGTTGCAAGGGCAGTGGGGGCACAGTGTAGTATTGGAGGTTGCAGTGGTTCAGAAACTGGTATTGGGAGGTTGGGGGGCAGTGGGGGCACAGAGTGTAGTATTGGAGTTGCGGGGGTTCAGAAAGTGGTATTGGGAGGTTGCGGGGGCAATGGGGATGCAGAAGGTGGTATTGGGGGGTTTTGAGGGCAGTGGAGGCATGGAAGGTGGTATTGGGGGGCTGCAGGGGCAGTGGGGGTGCAGAAGGTGGTATAGGAGGCAGTAGGGGCACAGAAGGTGGTATCGGAGGCAGTAGGGACACAGAAGGTGTTGCACGGACAGTGGGGGTGCAGAAGGTGATATGGGGTTTGTGGGGCAGTGGGAGGAGCAGAAGATGCTAATGGGCAGTGGGGGTGCAGAAGGTGATGTGTGTGAGGAGGTGTTGCAGGAGGTGTGTATGGGGGTTTGCAGGTGGTGTGTGTGAGGAGGTGTTGCGTGTGCGGTGGGGTTGCAGGAGGTGCATGTGCATGGGGGTTGCAGGGTGTGCGTGGGATTGCAGGAGGTGATGGTGTGTGGGGGGGGTTGTAGGAGGTGCATGTGTGGGGGGTTGCAGGAGGTGCGTGTGGGGTTGCAGGAGGTGCTTCTGTGTGGGGGGTTCCAGGAGGTGCTTGTGTGGGGGGTTCCAGGAGGTGCGTGTGCGTGGGAGGGTTGTAGGAGGTGCGTGTGTGTGGGGGGGGTTGCAGGAGGTGCGTGTGTGGGGGGTTGCAGGAGGTGCGTGTGTGGGGGGGTTGCAGGAGGTGCGTGTGTGGGGGTTGCAGTAGGTGCGTGTGGGGGTTGCAGGAGGTGCGTGTGTGTGGGGGTTCCAAGAGGTGCGTGTGTGGGGGGTTCCAGGAGGTGTGTGTGGGGGGTTGCAGGAGGTGTGTGTGGGGGGTGCAGGAAGTGTGTGTGGGGGGGGTTGCAGGAAGTGTGGATGGGGGTTGCAGGAAGTGTGGATGGGGGTTGCAGGAAGTGTGTGTGGGGGGGTTGCAGGAGGTGCGTGTATGTGGGGGTTACAGGAGGTGCGTGTGTGGGCAGGAGGTGCGTGTGGGGGGGTTGCAGGAGGTGCGTGGGGGAGGTTGCAGGAGGTGCGTGTGTGGGGGGTTGCAGGAGGTGTGTGTGTGGGGGGTTGCAGGAGGTGCGTGTGTGTGTGGGGGTTGCAAGAGGTGCGTGTGTGGGGTTTGCAAGAGGTGTGTGTGTGGGGGGTTGCAGGAGGTGCGTGTGTGGAGGGTTGCAGGAGGTGCGTGAGTGGAGGGTTGCAGGAGGTGCGTGTGTGGATGGTTGCAGAAGGTGCGTGTGTGGATGGTTGCAGAAGGTGCATGCGTGTATGTGTGGGGTTTTCAGGGGTGGTGTGGGGAGGTTTTCAGGAGGTGTGGGGTGGTTTGCAGGTGGTGGTGTGGGTAGGTTTTCAGGAGGTGGTGTGGGGTTTGCAGCAGGTGGTGGGGAGGTTGCAGAAGGTGCGTGTGTGGGGGGATCCAGGAGGTGCGTGTGTGGGGGGTTCCAGGAGGTGTGTGTGGGGTTTGCAGGAGGTGTGTGTGGGGGGGTTGCAGGAAGTGCGTGTGTGTGGGGGTTGCAGGAAGTGTGGATGGGGTTTGCAGGAAGTGCGTGTGGGGGGTGCAGGAGGTGCGTGTATGTGGGGGTTACAGGAGGTGCGTGTGTGTGTGGGGGTTGCATGTGCATGTGTGGGGGCAGGAGGTGCGTGTGGGGGGGTTGCAGGAGGTGGTGTGGGGAGGTTGCAGGAGGTGCGTGGGGGAGGTTGCAGGAGGTGCGTGGGGGAGGTTGCAGGAGGTGCGTGGGGGGGGTTGCAGGAGGTGCGTGTGTGGGGGGGTTGCAGGAGGTGCATGTGTGTGGGGGGTTGCAAGAGGTGCGTGTGTGGGGGGGTTGCAGGAGGTGTGTGTGTGGAGGGTTGCAGGAGGTGCGTGTGTGGAGGGTCGCAGAAGGTGCATGCGTGTATGTGGGGTTTGCAGGAAGAGGTGTGAGGTTTGCAGAAGGTGGTGTGAGGAGGTTTGCAGGAGGTGGTGGGTTTGCAGGAGGTGTGTGAGGAGGTGGTGGGGATGTTTGCAGGAGGTGGTGTGGGGTTTGCAGGAGGTGGTGAGGGGGTTTGCAGGAGGTGGTGAGGAGGTTTGCAGGAGGTGGTGGGGAGGTTTGCAGGAGGTTGTGCATCGGGGTTTGCTGGAGATGAGTGGGTTTGCAGGATATGGCATGGGAGGTTTGCAGGATATGGCGTGGTGGTGGTTGCAGGAGGTGGTTTGTGGGGAGGTTTCATGAGGTGGTGTGGGGAGGTTTGCAGCAGGTGGTGTGGTGGGTTTGCAGCAGGTGGTGTGGCGGGTTTGCAAGAGTTGGTGCGGGGAGATTTGCAGGAGGTGCTGTGTGTAGGGGTTTGCAGGAGGTGGTGTGGGGAGGTTTGCAGGAGGTGGTGGGTTTGCAGGAGGTTTTCAGGAGGTGGTGGGGAGGTTTCAGGAGGAGGTTCAGGGTGTGGGTTTGCAGGGTGGTGGGGAGGTTTGCAGGAGGTGGTGGGGAGGTTTGCAGGAGGTTGTGCGTGGGGGTTTGCAGGAGATGGTGTGGGTTTGCAGGATATGGCGTGGTTAGGTTTGCAGGATATGGCGTGGTGGTGGTTGCAGGAGGTGGTTTGTGGGGAGGTTTGCATGAGGTGGTATGGGGAGGTTTGCAGCAGGTGGTGTGGCGGGTTTGCAGGAGGTTCTGTGTGTAGTGGTTTGCAGGAGGTGGTGTGGGGAGGTTTGCAGGAGGTGGTGGTGTGAGGTTTGCAGGAGGTGGTGGTGTGAGGTTTGCAGGAGATGGTGTGTGGGGGGTTTGCAGGAGATGGTGGGGGGTTTACAGGAGGTGGTGTGTGGAGGGGTTGCAGGAGATGGAGTGTGTGTGTGTGTGTTTGCAGGGGGTGGGAGCTGCGCGCAGTGAGGAGAGAGACTCACATGGAGAGGGACACGGAGAGGAGGAAGTGCTGAGTCAGAGGGAGGAGTTGGCTGCACACACTGCATCTATTGGCTGTGGGCCGGCCCTTTCGCTCTGAGCTTCCTCCTCACACAGCCTTCCCACCAACGGACAGGATTTCCTCCCCTCGCGCAGGCCGGCCGGCAGATTCCTCTTCACACATGCGCAATGAGCAAGTAAGTTGACGGCGACGGACTTTAAAACGGTTTTATTATATAGACTAGTTATAAAGCCTGCCCTAAGGGCAGTCAAATATATATATATATATATATGTTACAGGAGATATATATATATATACACACACACACACCATGTAACCCCATGTGGGTATATATATACACCATGTAACCCCATGTGGGTATATATATATATATGTATATATATACACCCTGTAACCCCATGTGGGTGTATATATATATATACACCCTGTAACCCCATGTGGGTGTAATATATATAATATATATATATATATAATATATATATACCCTGTAACCCCATGTGGGTGTATATATTATATATATATATATATATACCCACATGGGGTTACAGGGTATATATATATATATATATATATATATATATATATATATATATATATATATTATATTATATATATATATATATATATATATATATACACCGCATGGGGTTACAGGGTGTTATATATATATATATATATATATATATATATATACACCCTGTAACCCCATGCGGGTGTATATATATATATATATATATATATATATCCTGTAACCCCATGTGGGTATATATATTATATATATATATATATTACACACCCACATGGGGTTACAGGGTATATATATGTATACACCCACATGGGGTTACAGGGTGTATATATATACACGCACATGGGGTTACAGGGTGTATATATATACATGCACATGGGGTTACAGGGTGTATATATATATACACCCACATGGTGTTACAGGGTGTATATATATACCCACATGGGGTTACAGGGTGTATATATATATATATACCCACATGGGGTTACAGGGTGTGTAATATATATACCCACATGGGGTTACAGGGTGTGTATATATATATATATATACCCACATGGGGTTACAGGGTGTGTAATATATATACCCACATGGGGTTACAGGGTGTGCTATATATATATATATATTTATATATAATTACACACCCTGTAACCTCATGTGGGTATATATATTACACACCCTGTAACCCCATGTGGGTATATATATATACACCCTGTAACCCCATGTGGGTATATATATATACACACCCTGTAACCCCATGTGGATATATATATATATATATATACACACACACACACACACACATACACACCTATATATGTGTGTATGTGTATATAGGCAACTCGGCCGGCCTCCATGCTCAGGTGAGCCCCCGGCTCGGCTGGGCCTCTAGGACCAGGCCAAGCCGGGGGCTCGCCTAAGCTTGGATACCGGCCGAGCAAGCAGGGTGGGTGTGGAGAGCACATACTCACCTACAATCGCCCTCGAGTCCTCCACCGGTTCCACACAATCTCACCTACATCGGCCCTTTGCTCCTCCAGTGATGGCAGTCCCACTTCCAGTGTCCTGTCTCCGTTGGTCGCCGGTATGACGTCACAAAAGCCTTTAACCCAGGGTCAAAAGCTTTCGTGACGTCATACCGGCGACCAACGGAGAGAGGACACTGGAAGCAGGACTGCCATCGCTAAGGGCCGATGTAGGTGAGTATGTGTAGGAAACATCCTCTTACATCGGCCCTGAGCTCCAGTGGTGACTGTCCTCCGGCTATCCAGGCTGCTCGGCCGGCCTCCAGGCTTAGGCAAGTCCCCGGCTCGGCTGGGCCTGTAGGCCCAAGCCAAGCCGGGGGCTCGCCTGAGCCTGGCCGAGCAGCCTGCAACAGCCGGAGGACAGTCACCGCTGGAACTCAGGGCCAATGTAGGTGAGTATGTGCTCTCCACACCCACCCTGCTTGCTTGGCCGGTATCAAAGCTTAGGCGAGCCCCCAGCTTGGGCCTAGAGGCCCAGCCGAGCCGGGGACTCGCCTGAGCCTGGAGAACACCCGAGCAGGCAACTCAGCCCGCCTCCATGCTCAGGTGTGCCCCCGGCTCGGTTAAGCCTCTAGGCCCAGGCCAAGCCGGGGGCTTGCCTGAGCCTGGATGCCAGCCAAGCAAGTAGCTCGGCCGGCATCCAAGCTTAGGCGAGCCCCCAGCTTGGCTTGGGCCTAGAGGCCCAGCCGAGCCGGAGACTCGCCTGAGCCTGGAGGACGCCCGAGCAGGCAGCTCGGCCGGCCTCCATGCTCAGGTGAGTCCCCGGCTCGGCTGGGCCTCTAGGCCCAAGCCAAGCCGGGGGCTCGCCTAAGCTTGGATACTGGCCGAGCAAGCAGGGTGGGTGTAGAGAGCACATACTCACCTACATCAGCCTCGAGTCCTCCACCGGTTCAACACATACTCACCTACATCGGCCCTTAGCTCCTCCAGCGATGGCAGTCCAGCTTCCAGTGTCCTCTCTCTGTTGGTCACTGGTATGACATCACAAAAGCCTTTGACCCAGGGTCAAAGGCTTTCGTGACGTCATACCGGCGACCAACGTAGAGAGGACACTGGAAGCGGGACTGCCATCGCTGGAGGAGCTAAGGGCCGATGTAGGTGAGTATGTGTAGGCAACATCCTCCTACATTGGCCCGGAGCTCCAGCGGTGACTGTCCTCCGGCTGTGGCAGGCTGCTCGGCCGGCCTCCAGGCTTAGGCGAGTCCCTGGCTCGGCTGGGCCTATAGGCCCAAGCCAAACCGGGGGCTCGCCTGAGCCTGGATGCCGGCCGAGCAGCCTGCCACAGCCGGAGGACGGTCACCGCTGGTGGATTCGGGACTTGCGCCATTTAAACAAACTGGTAGCTGCGCGCCACTCGTGACTTTTTTTTTTTTTGCAGGTGGCCGACACGCGCAGCTACCTGTTTGTTTTAACGGCCAGCTCGCAACCCAGTTTCAAATGTCCGTCACGCATGCGCACTCAGCGCTTGACAGCGACGGACTTTGAAACTGTTTTATTATATAGATAAGTTTTTATGTAACCAAGCAATGTGATTTTTATATCATAAATAAACCAAAAAAGTATTTAAGTTTTGACTCTGGCTGATGAAATCCACGCTAACTAAGAGATTGGGAGTATTGCTATTTGCCTTAAGCTCGGTTATATATAAGAAATTGCGTGTTGCGGTCGTCAGGAAACGGCAGGGAATTGTGGGATCCGTAGTCACTGTCCGAGTCTAGGATATTGCGGCTGCTAAGCCCTGCGTCTCCTGTTGTGACGCGCGTAGTGTCCGTGAGGACTGGTGGCAGCGTTACTAATAGAATAAGAAAGTGAGCTCCAGGATTGTGAGAGACGTAGTTATTATGCGCTTCAGGAGAAGATTTGTACTGCGTTGCAATCCTGGGATCAGTATATCACGCTCTACATGTCTGTTGTGAGAGAAAGTGCAGCCGGGACGGGTAGAGAAGTGTGCGTAATTGTCTGGGTCTAGGATAGACAGATTGTGAGCGGCTTAATCCGGCGTCTTTGCACAGCAGCGCGCGTAGTGGGTCGTGACAGAACATATGGTGCAATATTGTCTCTATAGCAATTAGAGTCTGTAGTATATCTTAGTTTGAGATTTAAGCTCACAAAGGAGGAGCCACAACTGGCTCTGATGATGGCACCTTCTGACCTCTTAATAGGGGGGGTCAAGCCCAACCACATCGAATCTCGGGTCAATGTATTTCAATGCAATGATTATTCCAGGCTGTTATGCTTCAATTGAAAGAAACCTCCATTGCGAAAATATCTGTACTAACAACCAAATAATGATAACCAACTGTAGGGAATATACTCACAATTTCCTGAGCCTCTTTCTCTAAGTGGCTCAGTATGATAGTGATAAGGACACCCCCGGGCTGAATCCTCCAAGATCACTCCCTCCAGCAGGAAATAATGGATTTCAAGGTGTAGTACTCGTATTAATCAGTTGACATTTATTAAAACAAATAAAATGAATGCAGTGTCCAGAAACGCGTTTCGCCTGCTTGTACTGCAGGCTTTCTCAGTCTGTAGTGCAGCAATTAAAATATACACTATTTAAAGGCTTAAAATCATACCAATAACCTACACCTGAATCGTTAGCGCAGCGTGCGGCTCATCGTTCGTTCCAGCTTGCGTTCCAAAGTTAGTATATCCAGTGAGTGGTGACGTTCTTCCTCATTCCTACTTCCGATCCGTCTTGGATTCAGTTGCGCATGCGACTTTCATATCTTATGCGGTTCACTTCTTGTTTCGACTTGCGTTCCACAACTATGGTTTACAATGCGATTCTTCCGGATTGTTGTTTCCAATCCTCATCGTTTCATCAATGGTTCGATTTCAAGTTGTTGTTCATTATATCCTCATAATATCCCATTCAGCAACATTGCAGATCATATATAAATTGGTCCACAATAGAAGGAAAACATCATTTAGACACCCCACGTACATAAAAAAACTTTAAATCGCCATATACTTCATCATAGATAAATTGATGCCATATTGATCCTTTATTGTTCATATATTGTTCCTTACCTAAAGGGTTAATAATCCCATTACTGTGGTCATTATTGATCTTCTTATTTCATTATCTCCATATTCTCCCCAATTTAGTAACCATTTAGTCTTTTTCGAATCATGATTGCTTAAATACTGTATTGATGAATAATTCTACAGTGTAAATTAATTAAACCCTCACCTGAAAGCTCTCATTACTTGGGAAATCTAGTGTTATTTTTTGGATTAATACCTGCTCTGTAATTCTATTCTTATTTCCCATTCGGTGATCAAGGTCCAGTAGACCCTCATTAAAGGACTTATAAAAAATGACACAATTCAAATTCAGCGTTGAGGCCCCTAGGTTCTAAAATATTGAGTCGATATATCCAGCCCATTTCAGCTTTTGCTAATTTAAGATCCAGATCGTCTCCTCTCCTCTCCAATTCCTCGTAATTTTTTCAATCGCATGGTTAGAAACATTATGCTTCTCATATTTTTTAGTTATATTATTAATGTGTTCGTTGATCCGTACTTGCAATGCTCTTTTCGTTTTACCAACATAATATCTGTTACAAGGGCACTTCAATATATAGATATATAGAGCGGTATGATTTTAAGCCTTTAAGTAGTGTATATTTTAATAGATGCCGTACAGACTGAGGAAGCCTGCAGTACAAGCAGGCGAAACGTGTTTCTGGAGACTGCATTCATTTTATTTGTTTAAATAAATGTCAACTGATTACATGACCAAGGTGACAATCTTCACATATTGTATCGCTTCCTATACTGCATCCTCACTGCCCTCACTCTGAGTCCTGCACCTCTCCCCTGCTCCACGGGTGTCCCTCTCAGGACTCAAGGCCCTGTCACCGCTCCTACGCTCTACACTCCTATGCTTTCTCCTACGCTCTACACTCCTATGCCTTCTCCTACGCTCTACACTCCTGCTCTCCCTGCTCCTACGCACCAACCTCTCCTCGTCTGCTACCTCCCTCTCCTCATCTGCTACATCCCTGACTCCCTTGCCCTGACACCTATCTACCTCTCCTTGCCTCCTGCTGCTCCTCAACACCCCTCCTCTCTCCATCTTTCCTCCCTGCACCCTCCATGACAAACAGTTACAGACAATTGCGATGGGGAATACACATGAATACAAAAGAGGGGTAGGTAGGGGTTATGACAAGTATGTATGTGCTGTTTGATGGTGTATGGGTCTATGTGTGACTATGTGTATTGTGTAATAACGTGTAGTGATGTGTGCTACTTAGTAATGTATAGGTGTGCGTGTGATTATGTATAATGTGGATCTATGTGATGTATGTGTGATGACATACAAATGTATGCAAATAAACCTGCTCCTGCACTAATATCACCTCTCTCTCTATGGATACTCACTGAAACCACCAACCGCCCGGGATGCTGTATCTGCCTAAAAATAGAACAGACACAGTCACAGATTGACAGTGGCAGGTGTCACGACAACTACGCGCGCCGCAGCGAAAGGCGCAGAGTTAATCAACTCACTATCCGTCTACCCTAGACCCAGATAATGACTACACGGACAACAATCCCCCGCACACGCTGACCCAACCGTTCCGGCAACGCCTCCGCCCGCAACAGACATGCAGAGCATGATGAAGTGGTCCCAGGATTGCAATGCCGTCACTGTCTTCTCTCGACCTGGGGTAGCGACTATGTTTCCCACAATCCTTACACCCACTTTCTTACTCTATTTGTTATGCTGCCACCTCACGAACACTAAGCGCGCTGCAGAAATTCACTAAGCAATCCACTATCTGTCTATCCTAGACCCAAATAATGACTATGCGGACAACAATCCCTGCACGCTTAGCCAACCGTCCCCAGCCACCACAACTCACAATTTAGTAGTTACTCGAGCTTAAAACAAAAAACAATAATCCAGTCCCTTCAGTTAGCATGGGGCGAATATCAGTCAGAAGCAGAACTTAATAAGGGATATTTATTATGATAAAAACCACAGTGCATTTGTAACAAAAAGATGGATATGATAAATCAAGGATTGCACATTACACACAACAGCAAGAAAATAAAAAGAGCTAAACACAGACCCTACTCACATGTCAGCAAGCTAGCATCAGTGACTCCTGGGGCTGGAGATTGAAGCATGGACAGCATGGACAGACCATCACGTAGCGTGAAACCCCTTTGATCAGCAGCCACATGGCATGCTCCAGAATATATAGGGTTTCCTGGTCATTAACAAAAAACATAAATGGTACAGCCCCCATGTCCCAGCATTCCCCTTTCCTGGGCACGCTCAGTACGCTTCTTTGTTGATTCTAATTGCCCAAAGATATCAATCATCTCCAAAGACCTACTCTAGTGATCAAAGGATGCGATTACTTCTTTGAATGGCATGGCCCTTTGCAGCTTGGTACCGAGCGTTCTCAGCAAGGACTCCAAGGTGTAAATAGAGGACCCCCAGGACCTTCCCTTTCCACCAAATGGGTGATTTCCACCCTGATCCTGGATCAAAGAAAGTCCACTTTGCAGCCACCTGTTATATCCCTCTCAGGGGAAAACAGATAACCATTCTAATTACTTTCTAGCACCTAATCAAAGGCAGCTGTGGAAACTGGGCACTTCCCAGATATGAATATGCCTATGTAGAGGAGATATGTATGTACAGGTATATAGATACATAGACACAGGTAGATACTTATATACATATCACGATAGATATACAGATCTAATCACAGCAGGCACAATTTATTTCCATGAGATAGGTGTGGTTCTTAATTCTGATTGGCTGAATCGCGGAAAAACTGCGTGCGCAAAGATTTTTGCGAAAGACGGTACTGCTCGTGCATTTGGGTGCGTCCTGTTTGCATGCGCTATTGATTGGCAGATGAAAACACGCGTGAAGATTGTAATTCTGATGGTGATTTGCACACGCAAAACTTTAACGCTTAGCACAAAGATTTTCACTTTGTGTGAGGATTTTAGCTTTAAGAACATAATGTGGCACTATGTGACTGTCTGCTAGTGTTACTGTGCTGCCCAGGAGTAGTGGGATTGTGCATGCAACAAATTCTTGTATTGACTTTTTTTTAATAAAACATGACTTTAAAAAGTATTTAAATGGGATGAGCAAAAATTGTCAAAATGAACTCAATTCGCAGGGTGAAATGGCTCACTTGTGAAGGGGTTAAGGTTGTGGGTTAGGGTTAGGAATAAGGTTTGGTTTTCAGGTTAGGGATTCATGCTATAGATTATGATTACGGTCAGAGACAGACATTGAAGTCATGGTTAGAGGTTAAGTGTAAGGATTAAGGTTACAGCTAGGTATAGGTTAAGGGGTTAAGTGCAAAGGGTTAGGATTAGGGTTTAGGTTTAGATTTATGCATACAGTAACATTTTTCTTGAGCTTTTGCAATATATTTGGCATTTATTTGATTATGAAATATTTCTTCTGTTTTGATTTTCAGATCACGTCTGGATCAGCCAACTCCGAACTAAGTGACAGAGCAGTTTATCCAAACTTTTTCCGGACAGTGTCAGGTGACCGGCTTGTGTTTGTGGCTGTTGTGAAGCTGTTGAAGCATTTTGATTGGAATTGGGTCGGAATAATCAGATCACGTGATGAAAGTGGAGAGAGGGATGTCCGGGAGCTGAGTCATGTGATCACCGGTCATGGGATCTGCATCGAGTATATTGTTACTATAGGTGAGACATTGGAAAACAATCAGAAACATTTTGCTACGATTAAGAAATCGACCTCACAGGTTGTAATCGTTTCTGGGACTTGCTCTGTAAAGTGTTTGACGTTTTTTACAAACTGTAAATCATTGTTTCAAAATGTCACCACAATCCTGACTTCATTATGGTCAGTAATGTTTATCACTAGTGTTGTGGCAGAAACATTCAATAACAGTTTGAGTTTTCTTCCAAGTACATTCCCCATTCCCGGCATGAGAGACTATTATACTAACGTCAGCAGATCCACCCGACCAGACGATCCGTTACTGGAGGATATCTTACTGATAAACTACAACTGTGTTACACAAATTCGCAAGCGTATTCTATTTGGTTATGTTTATGGTCTGAAACCAGTTATTTGCACTGGAAAAGAACATCTGACGGATGCACTGGATTACAAAGATGATGTGTCCATCACCTATTACCACGCGGTGTATGCCATGGCTCACGCATTACACACCATGCACTTACACATGAGATATCGTGAACCGGAACCAGAAAAGCATAAATATGAAAATGAGGTAAATACTGAGATATCTGCGTCGCATGATAAAACCACACACACATTTGCAGCTTTGCCGCTTGGATGTGTTGAGTTATGTCTTGTTGTGAGCTGGTATTGGGTTGTATGGCTGTTTCACCTATTAATTTGCATACTTTTTATTCACTTAAAAATGTATTTTGTCATGAAGGTCAATAAATGTGACAGTGTGCCAGGGATTGTATATTTCCATCTTCTGTACATTAGTCGACCAAAAGGTCAATAGATTTTTTTTTCTTACAAATTCTTTATTTTCAATTTTGTAAAGTCACAAAACGGCATATGAAAAAGTCTATATCAACACATCAAATCTCAGAAATGATACGGCAGAAAGCAATAACACGAAAATCCTGTATCTCAGAGCTTCTCAGAGAGCTCAAAAAATAAAACCAGAAAGAGGAAGTGGGAGGGAAGGGGCGATACAACACACCGGGTGTTTCGCACAAGAAAGACAGTAGAGTGGGAAGGGGAGTGTGGGGAGGGCGGGGGACTGCCACAAAAATGTGATGTTCCCAGCACATCCCGACCACCTGAGGGAAAGCCGGGGACCATGGAAGAGGTCACAGGGCCGGGAAACCTGGGGCCAAGAAAATGGCCAGAGCCATGGTTGCTGTCTTGGTGGCATGCCCAGGGCAACCCAGTGTCCTACACACCCAAAAAAAAATAGGGGGTGGGGGAGGAGTAGAAAATCCTGATGCCCCAACAATCACGCAAGAGTCCCAAAAGCAAAGACCATAGGGAAGGAAAGCGCCCGGTTACAAAATTTTAAAAAAGAAGCGTGCCAGTAAAGGGTGGGAGTCCGCTATATATAAGCAAAAGTTTGAAAAATTGGGGGGGAGGGAGACAGGGCACATCTAGGAGATGTCAGTCAGAAAAATGGGGTGAATGAAGTGTGGCCATAGATTATCAACCAGTGTCCAGCAGTGTGAGGCCCATAACTGCCAGCAGCTAAGTATAGGGAGAGCACTGCTGTTCGGAAAGAGAGTTATCCAGGAGCGGAGCCAATGCAGCAGCAGGACAGAGAGGAACGTCCAAGAACAGAGCCAGCATCTCAGCAGATACAGCAGCAGTGGGTGTAGGGACAACAGCACTTCCAGCACAACCTCAGAGTAAAGACCCACGGTGCTGCAGTTGGATGGTCCGTGATAGGGGCCTTGGCAGCATTGACAGCTCAGGAGCCACGGGAGAACAGCCCAGGTCAGGAAGGCCACCAAAGCCATCGCCCGAGCTGGTGGCTCATTCGTAGCAGGCAGGACTTCAGCCTGCAACAGAGCACCCTCCATCAGAGGCCGGGTATCCGTTAGTTTCATGACGCCGGGGTCATCTCTCCCGGGACACCACACTCCAGCCTCCTTTGCAGCAAAACAACCAGCTGCGACATCCAGAGGAAGAGCAGCTCCAGACGTATCTCTGCATGTGGCCGCAGCATCCCGATGTGAAGCCACCAGCCCCTGGCAATCCCGCAGCTTGGCCAATAGTCGACAGACATCCCCTCAGGTCAGCGGCTGCTCATCATCCTCCGACAGCAGCGTGGCGAGGCGCACATCCAGGTCTGACAACCCGGCGCACAATGCTGTGGGTGGGGGAGGAGGACCAACCAGCCGCCAGCACTCTGATTCCCTAGCTGCGCTCAACGTCGGGATAACGGCAATGGCCGGGAGAAGGGGGCCCTTCCATGGGCGTCCAAAGAACTTTTTCCGGGGGGGGGAATTTTAATGGTATCCATATTTTGCCCTTTTGACAATGTCATGAATGGGACAGTCATAAAATAAAGCGTAGTAATACAGAGGCTGCGAAACATGATGCAAGTCTAATAGATGAAGAAAGGTGTAAGTGTTTGATCTGAGTGTTGCATTTTCTAGTCTGTTAACACCATTCAAGGCACTAAAGGAAGGTTTTTTTAAGGCCATCTCTGTATACACAAACCATGACCCCCCACATATACTGGCACACACACACCAGGCCCCCCACTCCCAATATATATATATATATATATACACACACACACACCAGCCCCCCTTACTACATACATATGTATATATATATGTAGCGCTCACTCCCGGAGGTGCCGCTGAATTTAACCTCGGGTCAGTCTCCCCACACTAGGGAATAAATATACACCAGCACTGTTGTGGATTTTATAAGTTATATAGTTTACTGGTCTCAAATAAACTGGCATATATAAAGCAGCACGGTATACATATATATTTACAGGAATTCGTAATGCGAGAAACAAGCAGTGGAAAAGAAAAGGAATTTTAACCCCTTTGTTGCCGGAGTGTGAGTCCCGTACAGGTTGTGTCCCAAGAAGGTGTGCGTGTATGCGTGTGTTGGTACCTGGGTACTAGATTCAACTGGCCAGTGAATGAATTCAATGTGTCTTCGACTAGTCACGTTGGGGCCCTGTAGATTTAGACAAACTGCAGTGTGCTTTATTACTGTACTGTGGCCTGGAAGGCCTCTCACCCATCCGCCAGATACTCTGCACCCTGCTCGACCCAGGACGTCTCTCCGCTCGATTTGGCTGGGACTCTGTGCCACCGGATCCGCTTGTCTTGCTTGTCCGTCTCTGCCACAAGATTCTCAGTTCACTGCCTGCACTCCCATTAGATCATCGCGGTCTCCTAACTCGGGGTCCAATCTGCAGCTCTGTATCTGTGTAAACCTCTCAGCGGTGGATTACTAGGTCTCTGGCAAGTCACTGAAACCGATCTCCAGCATCTGCAAGGCAGCACCTGCGCTCTGGCCTGGTCACAATCGCTCCTTGTCTCACGTGTGTCTTGCTCTGTTCACCCCTTGGCGCGCATTGGCTCTCCTCCGCGCGAGGTTGCGGATGTCTCCCCGTTCTCTCCACCCACTTCCTGTCCCTGCCCCAAAGCATGCTGGAAAACGTAGTCCAAAATTGTCCAGTGTGGTTTACATTGCGCTCGTCTCCCCCTGGTGGCCAGAAACGAGTAATTACGGCAGCAGAATTAAACCAGCGCTACACTCTTCCCCCTCCTAGAACTCTTGGGTCTCTCCAAGGAGGTGTAACAGTTACATTAAATTTCAACATTACATCAGTCAATATATATAGGCTCAGCAGCAAACATACAATGGGTTAGGTATACGTCCCCAAGTTTACTCATACTTCTGGCTACCTCAGCTAACATAGCAGACACTTTGGGCAACTTTCGCACTGTGGTAACAGCCTCTTCAGTGCTATGTCCTGGTGAGTCGTAGGTGAGTCTCTGAGGGGGCCGGACAGAACGTTTTGGTTCTGGCTCAATCAGCCCTTCTTCAGGCGGAAGTACTACAGATAGATGATTTTGGTGCCAGTTTTTAAGAGGCCCAGCCTTCCCAACAGGTCGAATTTGGTAAACTGGCAGACCCAGCAGTTGCTTGCAGACAATGTAGACCTGAGAACTCCATCTATCCGCCAACTTATGTCTGGCAGAAGCACCCAAGTTCTTCATAAAACCCTATCACCGGGTTGTAGATCCTGTATCCGAACTTTCAAATCGTAGTTTCGCTTATTCCTCTGTTCCCTGTTCCTAGAGGTCAAACGGGCTTGTTCAAACGCAGAGGCCAAATTCTTCGAAAGTCTAACCACATAATTCCTATGAGAGGCTACAGACGTCTGATCCAGAGATAGCCCAAATGCCAAATCAACCGGCAGTCGAGCTTCACTTCCGAACATAAGACGGTACGGTGAGTATCCAGTAGCGTCACTCTCCGTACTGTTGTATGCATGTACTAGCGTGGCTATGTGACGACTCCAGCTCTGCTTCTCTCTGTTTGATAATGTCCCCAACATATTTAGCAGAGTGCGATTGAACCTTTCTGGTTGAGCATCACCTTGTGGGTGATATGATGTAGTTCAGGTCTTCTGAATTCCCAGCAGTTCCAGTAATTGCCCAACAAACCTGGCTCTCAAAGTCTCTACCCTGATCCGAGTGTATTCTCCTTGGCAGTCCATAGTGAACAAAAAACTTTTCCATTAAAACCTTCGCCACCGTAGGAGTACGTTGGTCTCTCGTGGAAAAAGCTTGGGCATAACGCCTGAAATGATCAGTCACCACTAAAATATTTCTCTGCCCACTCGCATCCGGCTCTAAGCACAGGAAATCAATGCACACCAAATCCATGGTTCCTTGACTTTGTAGGTGGCTCATTGGAGCAGTTCGGGTTGGTAGAGTCTTCCTTTGGATACACCTCAGACATGAGTGGCAGTAACTTTCAACTTCAGGTCTCATGCAGGGCCAATAGAATCTGTCTCGCACCAGCTTAAAAGTTCTCTCTGCACCTAAATGTCCATGGTCATCGTGTAATGACCGCAGCACACCCTCTCTGTGTTTGGTGGGAAGGAACAACTGTTGAGTCTCTCCAGCATTGTTTGAGGTGCCCCTTCGGTAGACCACCCCATCCAACATCTTCAACCGTTCCCACTCCTTGTATACCAATCTGGCCCCTTCTGGGGAATTTGTCAGAAGAATTTCCCGTTGGTTCGCCTTTAGGGCCTTCACGGTTAATGCAATCAAAGGGTCGCCAGCCTGATCAGCTCTCAGGTCTTGTTTTGAAAAAGTAGGCAAACTTTCATCTCTCAGCTGCGTAGGATTACAATAGAACTCTGGAACAGCCGCAGCCATAACACCTATGGCTTCTGCTTCAATCCCTCCTTTGACCCGGCGCTCTGCTCCTTGACATTATTATTATTATTCTTTATTTATAAAGCGCCAGCATATTCCGCAGCGCTGTACAATAAGCACAGTATAGACAGGGTTACAATACATTGAACAACATTTGACAAACAGTACAGGAGGAGATGAGGGCCCTATTCCCGTAGGAACTCACAATCTGGGAGGGTTGGGGTTGGAAACAGGAGGAGAGGACTGTAAGGTGAGAGTGATTGATGGTTGCGTCAGTGAGTTGGGAGGTAGGCTTCCCTAAATAGGAACGTTTTAAGGGAGCGTTTGAAGGAAGAGAAGTTAGGGGAAAGTCTGACAGTACGAGGGAGAGCGTTCCAGAGAGTGGGGGCTGCACGTGAGAAATCCTGCAGTCTATCATGGGAAGAGGTGATGTGGGGGTCACTGTTTGACCTTAGGGAGCGGGCTGGGGTGTATTTGGTGATTAGTGAGGACAGGTAGTGGGGAGCTGAGTTAGTGAGGGTTTTGTAGGTAAGGATAAGGATAAGGATTTTGAACTTAATTCTGCAGTGGATGGGGAGCCAGTGAAGGGACTCGCAGAGGGGAGCGGCAGAGACAGAGCGGCAGGTGAGGTGAATTAGCCTGGCGGAGGCGTTCAGGATGGATTGTAGGGGGGAGAGGCGGGACAGAGGGAGGCCAGATAAGAGATTATTGCAATAGTCGAGTTGGGAGATTACCAGGGCGTGTATGAGTTGTTTTGTGGTGACAGCGGTAAGAAATGGCTGAATTCTGGAAATATTACGCAGTTGGTATCGGCAGGAGGAGGAAAGATGCTTGATGTGGGGGATGAAGGAAAGAGCAGAGTCAAGTGTAACTCCAAGGCAGTGAACTTGGTTTGATGGGGAGATGGTGATACCCTCCACCGTGATAGAGAAGTCAGGAGGTGGGGAGGCATTGGAGGGAGGAATAAGTAGGAGTTCAGTCTTTGACATGTTGATCTTTAGGTGGTGGGAGGCCATCCAGGAGGAGATGCCAGATAAACAGTCACTGACTTTTGAAAGGACAGGGGGAGAGAGATCAGGGGTAGAGAGGTAGATCTGAGTGTCATCAGTGTAGAGGTGGTAATTAAAGCCAAAGCTGTTGATGATTTTGCCCAGGGAGGCGGTGTAGATGGAAAAGAGCAGAGGACCAAGGACATAAAGCTTGCACCCCATCTGGATTTAACTGAGTCCTTTCTGTAGTGTAGGGTCTTCTCGACAAAGCATCGGCATCTCGATTATTAACTCCAGGGCGATACTTCAGGCTGAACCTAAACCCTGACAGAGCAGCCAACCACCGATGTCCCGTTGCATCCAGCTTCGCAGTAGTAAGGACGTATGTAAGAGGATTGTTATCAGTTTTTATCACAAATTCTGCTCCATACAGATAGTCTTACAGCTTGTCGACCACCGCCCACTTCAAAGCGAGGAACTCCAACTTGTGGGTAGGATAATTCTTTTCGGAAGGCGTAAGACTCCGGCTCACATAGGCTACAGGCCTCAACAATCCACCATATTCTTGGTATAAGACTCCCCCTAGACCCTCTCTGCTGGCATCTACATGCAATTCATACGGCTTATGAGGATCAGCGTAGGCCAAGACAGGAGCTCGAGTTAGACTCTCTTTCAGCTTCATGAAAGCACCTTCGCATTGACTAGTCCATTCTCCTTGGATAGATTCTTGAGACTTCCTTGGTCCTGGAGCCGACGAATTTCGGTCAGAGGCCTTGTGGCCTTCTTCTGCATCTTCCTTCTGCAGGAGCTTATTCAGTGGTTGAGCTATCTTGGCAAATCCTCCTACAAATCTTCGGTAATAGGAGCAGAACCCCAAGAAAGATCTAAGTTCAGTAACATGTCGGGGTCTAGGCCAGGAAGCTACGGCTTCCAACTTTCGAGGATCCGTCGAAACGCCTTCTGCTGAAACAACATGTCCCAGATACGTAACGGAAGGTAAACAGAATTGACACTTCTCTAGAGACAGTTTCAACGCCTCTTCATGGAGCCGCTTCAAGACCTTCTCCAACCGTTGCTCATGTTCTTCCAAAGTCTTTCCAAACACAATTATGTCATCCACATACACTAACACTTCGATCAGGTTCATGTCCCCGACTGTCTTCTCCATTAACCGTTGGAACGTGGCTTGAGCCCCCGTAAGGCCTTGAGGCATTCTGTTGAACTCAAAGAACCCCAGTGGGCAGATGAACGCAGTCTTTTCTTTGTCTTCAGGATGCATTGGTATCTGGTGATACCCACTTCGCAGGTCTAGTACACTAAACCATTTTGCTCCAGACAAACACTGTAAGGCATCTTCTATCCGAGGAGTGGCATATTGATCTGGGATGGTTCTCCGATTTAGCGTGCGATAGTCTATGCATAGACGGACAGAACCATTCTTCTTCTGAACCATCACTATGGGAGAAGCGTATGGACTCCTGGACTCTTGCATCACCTTAGTTCTTTGCAGTTCATTCAGCTGTTCTCTTAGATCATCCAAGTCTCCCAGCAGAACTCATCTTGACCTTTCTCGAAACGACTTTTCTTCCTGCAGTCGAATGCGATGCTCAGTACTCTTAGCCAGGCCTACGTCGAACTCATCCTTTGAGAACAAGTCCCTCCACTTTAGGACCTGGGACTGAAGACGTTTCTTCCATTCAGGCAAGATGGGAGTGTCCTTGGGATAGAACCTGTCATCTGGAATCTCTTTATTCACTCCCCCTCCTAAATCGGTAGGAGAGAGAGGCGTAGTGGACGCCACTTGCCCGATAGGCATTCGTGCTTTCAGGATCACTGGAGAATCAGATACATTACATACACTAGAAAGTGTGTATATATATATATATATATATACACTACACAGTGTGGGCGCCTATTATTGAGTGGTCAGTTAAAGTGCTAAGTGTGGTGCTAATAAGTAGTCAATGCTGCCTATAGAATGGTAAAACACATAGAAAACAACCAAAATATGTGTCAAGACAAAGGTAAAAAAACAGAAAACCATACGGCGCATCTAATACAATTAATAAGTTAATAAGTTAAGGGGCGTGTAAAATCCATAAAAAATATTAGTGTAAAATTCGTAAAAAATGTTAGAAAAAAGAGAGTTAAATGTCGTTAAGAAATGTCTTTTAAAACATCATTTAAAGTGCATAGAATAAAGTCCAGGTCTAAAGTCAAATGTGCAAGAGAAAGTGTTCAAGTGTATAACAGTTCAGTTACTCAAAAATGATGATGAAGGATGATGTGCTGATCTTCTCTAAAGTGCTGGTGTCGAATCCTTTTATTCGTCAGTGTTCCTCAAAGAAAACATATCACAGAAAAATAATAGTGCAGACGGTCATGGCAGAATTGGTCAAATTATTGAAATCAAAGTCTAGACCACTCACATTTGTGGGAGCCTGCAAGGTCCCGGCTCAAGGAAGAACAGCCTGCAGCCAAATATAGGGTGGCACTTCCCTTCTTTCTGTCCGTAGTAGATGCTAGATAAAGCAAAAAGAATCGGGAGACGGCACTCCCATAGCGTAACACTGTGTGTATATAGAAATGTGAAAAAGGAAGAATAAATCACACTCACCGATTATGGAGCCTCACAGTGTTAGGCTCAATAAATATAGCCCTGGGCTCTCTTTAAGGTGGAAACCCAAACCTCTTTATCTCAGCAGCAGTTGATCCAAGTATCCAAGGAAAAAAGTCGGAGAAAGGTAGCGTATGTGGAATTATAAAACAATATATTTATTGGTAACAAATAGAATCTAGGACAAGGTCTACCGAGACGCGTTTCGACTTAAAAAAGCCTTCCTCAGTCGGTATAAAAGCTTGGTAATGTCCATAAAATCAATATAAAAGTACTTTTATAAATTCTTATAAAGTACTTTTATATTGATTTTATGGACATTACCAAGCTTTTATACCGACTGAGGAAGGCTTTTTTAAGCCGAAACGCGTCTCGGTAGACCTTGTCCTAGATTCTATTTGTTACCAATAAATATATTGTTTTATAATTCCACATTCGCTACCTTTCTCTGACTTTTTTCCTTGGATACTTGGATCAACTTCTGCTGAGATAAAGAGGTTTGGGTTTCCACCTTAAAGAGAGCCCAGGGCTATATCCATTGAGCCTAACACTGTGAGGCTCCATAATCGGTGAGTGTGATTTATTCTTCCTTTTTCACATTTCTATATACACACAGTGTTACGCTATGGGAGTGCCGTCTCCCGATTCTTTTTGCTTTATCTAGCATCTACTACGGACAGAAAGAAGGGAAGTGCCACCCTATATTTGGCTGCAGGCTGTTCTTCCTTGAGCCGGGTACTTGCAGGCTCCCACAAATGTGAGTGGTCTAGACTTTGATTTCAATAATTTGACCAATTCTGCCATGACCGTCTGCACTATTATTTTTCTGTGATATGTTTTCTTTGAGGAACACTGACGAATAAAAGGATTCGACACCAGCACTTTAGAGAAGATCAGCACATCATCCTTCATCATCATTTTTGAGTAACTGAAATGTTATACACTTGAACACTTTCTCTTGCACATTTGACTTTAGACCTGGACTTTATTCTATGCACTTTAAATGATGTTTTAAAAGACATTTCTTAACGACATTTAACTCTCTTTTTTCTAACATTTTTTACGAATTTTACACTAATATTTGTTATGGATTTTACACGCCCCTTAACTTATTAACTTATTAATTGTATTAGATGCGCCGTATGGTTTTCTGTTTTTTTACATTACATACACTGACTGAGACTCTTCCTCGTGTTCGTTTCAAAGCTTTTGTGGAGATTATTTCAGGGATTACTTCGACTCCGGCTTCACTCCCATGATTGAAATCAGTTTCCAGTACCACATAGGGAGCTGGTTGCGATCCGTTCAACTTGACTGAAGCCCGGAAACTCGCCACTTCTCCCGATTGCAGAACCTTTTCTGTTCCTCCCAATCTCCACAGGCGCCCCACTTCGGCAGGTGCCTTCTGTTCTTCGACCATTCGCTGATAGACTGGACGCAACATCGGGTTTACTCCCTTGGTAGAACCTTTGTTCCAGTACTATAGGAGTCAGGAGACATCGCACCAGATCAGTATTCGTCCCCACTATCATAGAACTTTGGTTGGCCCCTGAAGGTCGAGGACACACAATGGCCAATGCATCACAACCCCCAGACTGTCCGATAACTTCGGATCCGATCTCTAACTTCACCTGTAGATATCGGTCATAGGGAAGTTTCTCAGTTCCGATACCCCAGATTTCAAGTTCCTTCAGCTCCTGTAGAGGTATGTGTTTCAAGTGCTTCTCACAGAAGTCTCGGTAGATCAATGTCACTTGAGCCCGAGTCCAACAGAGCTTTGGTATAGACTCCCTCTACGTGGATTGGAACGATGGGAGAAGGACCTATAAACTGGTCAGGAAACTTTGTCGTAGTAGCAGGAAGTTTAGACTCCGTTTGCTGTACCCTGGCCTTCTTCTTTACCCGTGTAGGTTTTGGGTGTGCATTGCTTCCCCATGACGTAGGACCGGATGCTAAGGGAGTAACTCTTTCAGTCCTGGTAGGCTCAGCAGTGGGCGAAACTCTGGGCCTTCTCGCCCTTTCAGTCCCGGCTTGATTTCTGGAGCAGTCTTTAACCATTGGGCACCTAGTTTGCTCCTTCACTTGGGCCCTCTGGCGTTTCCCGCCGGTGCGGTAGATAGCAGCCCTTCCATGGCTTTTAAAAACTCTTCTACCCTGTTTCCTTCAGGCTTTCGGCTTTTGCACTGCGCTCGGAAATGACCCATTTCCCCACAACTGAAACATCTCTTCTTTGAAGACGGAGACGCACTTGCCTGTGGTGATTCAGTTGAAGGACCCTGGCCAGACGCCACAGCAACTCCAGTTGTTCGCATTTCAGTAAGGAACTTCTGCATATCGGTCTGTGTCTCTGCCACCTTCAAAAGCACTAGGCACAGGTCCGTGTGTGCCTGTTGCAATTCAGCTTGAGCTTCTTGCACTTTCTTAACAGTTTTGTGAATTTCACTGTATGTAGGAATAATTTGCTCTCTTGCAGCATTCTCTGTGGATTTAGGAACAACCAGATGCTCCTGTTCGTCCACTTCGGATCAATAGGTGTCTAACGAATCATCTTCCGCTTCCAAACATTCATAATGCCTCACGGGTTGTGCGTAAGCTCTTTCTCCTCTCCTAATGGATTTCTCTTCGAGTAGAGCCTCTTCCTCTCTGACAGCTTGGATCAGTTCCAGGTATCTCAATTCCCGGTTACCTTCTCTGGTTCTCAGCTGTAGCATCACAGGATCTAGAGGTTGAGCACCCCTCAGGATCTGCTTATCTGATTATCTATTTCGTCCGGTTCGGACCCTTTCTTAAGAAGTATCTGGTGCAGAATCTTATCTAGGCGCCTCATATATTCAGTCATCTTCTCACCTTTCCGCTGGTGAGTATGTTCATACTGGTACACGAGCTCCGCAGCCTTTTCTGTTCGCCCAAAAACTTCCTGTAGTACGTTTAAGTAATCTAAAGCGGTGCAGTCTTGTTTACTCAATTTTAGGTTTCTTACAGCCTCTGACGCAGGTCCCTTTAAGCTCTCAGTAATTCTTTGCTTCTTCTGTGCTTCGGGGACGTCCCACTCATCCAGAGCCTGCATCGCCTGTTCTACCCATTCTTCAAAGGTTTCTTCTCCCGCCTGAGTTGGTACGTTTCCTGTAAAATTTCTCAACCGTTGATAACCAAAGTTAGTGTGCGGAGGGCTTGTTTTTTGACATTTAGCCAGCAAATCTCCAATAGCCACTATAAATTCAGGCCCGATCATGGCCAGCGGACTGAGCGCGGGAACACTCGCGGGATCGCCACGTGGCGCACTTGGCTGAATCAGTTGAACTTCCACCTCATCGGTCAGCTTCACGCTCGCGCCCTGAAAACACACTGGAACACCCTTTCTCCATTCAAAAAGAACATACATGTGAGAGGTATCTGGGTTCACTTTAATGTCCAGGATTAACCCCCAATGATCTGGTGTCAGCTCGGCCATGGCCCGGCGAATCTGATCTTCGGCCCAAGTGTCTGCAGGAATATCCATGACTATGCATAATTCTATCTGACTACTTTGCTCCTCACACCATTTGGCAGCAGTGTCTGGATCCATATTTAACCCTTTAGATGCGGTTTTTCCAGAGACTGGATCCGGAAACGAGCCCCCACGTGTAGCGCTCACTCCCGGAGGAGCCGCTGAATTTAACCTCAGGTCAGTCTCACCGCACTAGGGAATAAATATACACCAGCACTGTTGTGGATTTTATAAGTTATATAGTTTACTGATCTCAAATAAACTGGCATATATAAAGCAGCACGGTATACATATATATTTACAGGAATTCGTAATGCGAGAAACGCGCAGCGGAAAAGGATTTTTAACCCCTTCGTTGCCGGAGTGTGAGTCCCGTACAGGTTGTGTCCCAAGAAGGTGTGCGTGTATGCGTGTGTTGGTACCTGGGTACTAGATTCAACTGGCCAGTGAATGAATTCAATGTGTCTTCGACTAGTCACGTTGGGGCCCTTTAGATTTAGACAAACTGCAGTGTGCTTTATTACTGTACTGTGGCCTGGAAGGCCTCTCACCCATCCGCCAGATACTCTGCACCCTGCTCGACACAGGACGTCTCTCTGCTCGATTTGGCTGGGACTCTGTGCCACCGGATCCGCTTGTCTTGCTTGTCCGTCTCTGCCACAAGATTCTCAGTTCACCGCCTGCACTCCCATTAGATCATCACGGTTTCCTAACTTGGGGTCCAATCTGCAGCTCTGTATCTGTGTAAACCTCTCAGCGGTGGATTACTAGGTCTCTGGAAAGTCACTGAAACCAATCTCCAGCGTCCGCAAGGCAGCACCTGCGCTCCGGCCTGGTCACAATCGCTCCTTGTCTCACGTGTGTCTTGCTCTGTTCACCGCTTGGCGCGCACTGGCTCTCCTCTGCCCGAGGTTGCAGATGTCTCCCCGTTCTCTCCACCCACTTCCTGTCCCTGCCCCAAAGCATGCTGGAAAACGTAGTCCAAAAATGTCCAGTGTGGTTTACATTGCGCTCGTCTCCCCCTGGTGGCCAGAAACGAGTAATTACGGCAGCAGAATTAAACCAGCGCTACATATATTTATACACACTCACCTTCCCTGCATACACACACACACACACATATCTCCTCTCCTCAATCCTCTCTCTTAGATTGTAAGCTCTGGGGCAGGGTCCTCTCTCCTCTTAGATTGTAAGCTCTGAGGCAGGGTCCCCTCTCCTTTTAGATTGTAAGCTCTGGAGCAGGGTCCCCTCTCCTCTTAGATTTTAAGCTCTGGAGCAGGGCCCCCTCTCCTCTTAGATTGTAAGCTCTGGAGCAGGGTCCGCTCTTCTCTTAGATTGTAAGCTCTGGGGCAGGGTCCCCTCTCCTCTTAGATTGTATCCTCTTAGATAGAAACTTAGAAAACATAGAAACATAGAAAAATGTCGGCAGATAAGAACCTTTCGGCCCATCTAGTCTGCCCAATTAAATGGATACTTTACCTGGATTTATCTTTTGTTTAGGATAACCTTATGCCTATCCCATGCTTGCTTAAATTCAATTACTGTTTTGGCCTCTACCACTTCTACTGGAAGACTGTTCCATGTATCCACCACCCTCTCAGTAAAATAATGCTTTCTGATGTTACTTTTAAACCTTTGCCCCTCTAATCTAAGACTATGTCCTCTTGTTTTGCTATTTTGTTTCCTTTTAAATATACTCCCTTCCTCTACCTTGTGGATTCCCTTTACGTATTTAAATGTTTCTATCATATCTCCTCTGTCTCGTCTTTTTTCCAAGCTGTACATGTTAAGATCATTAAGCCTTTCCTGGTAACTTTTCTCCTTCAAGCCGTACACCATTTTAGTAGCCCTTCTCTGAACTCTCTCTAAGATGTCTATATCCTTCTGGAGATACGGTCTCCAGTACTGCACACAGTACTCCAAGTGAGGTCTCACCAGTGCTCTGTACAGTGGCATGAGCACTGCCCTTTTCCTACTGCTAATACCTCTCCCTACACAACCAAGCATTCTGCCAGCATTTCCTGCTGCTCTATTACATTGACTACTTACCCTTAGATCCTCTGAAATAATGACCCCTAAATCCCTTTCCTCAGATGTTGAGGTTAGGACTGTATCAAATATTCTATATTCAGCCCTTGGGTTTTTACGCCCCAGGTGCATTATCTTGCACTTATCCACATTAAAACTCAATTGCCACAACTCTGACCATATTTTTAGTTTACCTAAATCATTTGTCATTTGGCTGATCCCTCCAGGAACGTCAACCCTGTTGCAAATCTTTGTGTCATCAGAAAAAAGACATACTTTACCATTAATACCTTCTGCAATGTCACTAATAAAAATATTAACCCTTTCGCTGCTGAGGCTTTTCCCGCCCCTGTGCTGAGGTCATTTTTTACCTGTTTTGCGCATCATGTTTAAACCTGTTTTGAAGGCTTATTTTAGTATATGACATCGACATATTATATATCGTTCTTTCCGTCAGACTCGGTAGATTCATAATATGTCATTATTATATGTATACGTTATGTCATGTTTGTATATTATAACAAAAAATGCAATAAAATATGTATTTTCAATAATTTACAGCGTGTAAAGTGTTTTTTTCCACATTTTAACATGCGAGCAATTGCGGTTATATTTTGTATGGGGTGCGCTTGTTAAAAAAATTAGAGATGGGGTCTCGTTACATTTTTTTTTGGGGAAAATGACACCATTTTTAACAAACGCACCGCATACAAAAATCGTTAATGCAGCATCATTGTTCACATTATAATTGAAATGGGAACAATATTGCTGCATTAACAAAACAAAAAAAAAAAAAAAAAAGTGTTTATTTTTTTTTTTTTTAATTTTTTTGTTTTAATTTTTTTTTTTTTTTTTTTTTTTTTTTTTTTTTTTTTACAATTTTTTTTACTTTCATGTTTGGTATCGTTGGAACGGCCATGCTCTGGCCGATCCAACGATATCAAAATTTAACCTCTAACTGCCACGGATCGGGAGATAGGGAGTTCATTGGAACTCCCTATCTCCACACTTCGTGGCAGTTAGGGGTTAATGCTAGGACTGGCGTCATCGTGCTACGCACGATGACGCCAGTCCTCTGGGGGAGTTCCCGGAAGCTTGGCCGACATCCAAGATGTCGGCCAGCTCCCGGGAAGGATCGCAAATCGGCGCTTTTCAGCGCCGATTTGCGATCCAGCTCCCCAGGGGTTAATGCCAGGCATCATTTGGAAGGGCAGGCTGTGCCCTTCCAAATGATGCCTGGGTTAAGCCCCTGTGAGCCGCCGATCGGGAGGGAGAGAGGTCCGAAGGACCTCCCCCCCCTCCCTTTCAGGCGCCTCCTCCGCACATGCGGGGGGGGCGCCTGAATTATGTGTCATCGCGGGGGCGCGATGACACATAATAATGGCGGCCACTGCTCCGGATGCCGGGCTGACATCCAGGATGTCAGCCCGCACCGGAGGGGCCAGCGATCGGCCGGAACCCGGCCGAACGCTGACCCCAATGCGAGGACGCGCTCAGCGCGTCCTCCGCATACCAGCGGGAATGCTGAGGACGCGCTGAGCGCGTCCTTAGTATTCAAGTGGTTAAAGAGAATGGGTCCAAATACTGACCCCTGAGGTACCCCACTGGTAACAAGACCTTTCGCCGAATAAACTCCATTTACCACAACCCTCTGTTGTCTGTCACTCAGCCACTGCCTAATCCATTCAACAATATTGGAATCCAAGCTCAAAGATTGCAATTTATTGATAAGCCTTCTATGCGGAACAGTATCAAAAGCCTTACTGAAATCTAAATAAGCAATGTCTACTTAGATTGTAAGCTCTGGGGCAGGGTCCCCTCTCCTCTTAGGTTGTAAGCTCTGGGGCAGGGTCCCCTCTCCTCTTAGATTGTAAGCTCTGGAGCAGGGTCCCCTCTCCTCTTAGATTGTAAACTCTGGAGCAGGGTCGCCTCTCCTCTTAGATTGTAAGCTCTGGAGCAGGGTCCCCTCTCCTCTTAGATTGTGAGCTCTGGGGCAGGGTCGCCTCTCCTCTTAGATTGTAAGCTCTGGAGCAGGGTCCCCTCTCCTCTTAAATTGTAAGCTCTGGGGCAGGGTCCCCTCTGCTCTTAGGAAGGATTTTTGGAAACTCCGCCCCTAAGGGGGTGAAAAAGGGGTTGAATATTTTAAATATTTTGAACAGGATACCTATATCTTAAAAACAGAGGATGTTACAGACGTGAAAATCGGTATTTAGATTCTTCTTGAAAAATAAAAGCACACTTATTTTACCATTTTCAGAAAATTCCATGGGGGGGCCAAAATGGGGGGTTGAATACATCTATATATATATATAAACACGAAAGTCCTGACTGAATGACTCATCAACGCTCAGCTGAAACCGTTTAACCTAGGAACGTGAAAAAGGGGGTTGAATATTTTAAACAGGATACCTATATCTCTCAAACAGAAGATGTTACAGACGTGAAAATTAGTATTTAGATTCATCTTGAAAAATAAAGCAACACGTATTTTACCATGTTCTGAAAATTCCTTGGGGGGGCAAAAGGGGGGTTGAATACTTTTTTTTAAAATAATAAATTTTTATTGCTTTTTGCACAAGTTAATGCACCATAGGGTAAAGTAACAATCCAAAACAATACAACTGGTGCAGGAATTTAACTTTAAAACACTACATAAATTTTCATACTGAGTAACATCTATATAATAAAACAGTTTCAAAGTCCGTCGCCGTCAAGCGCTGAGTGCGCATGCGTGACGGACATTTGAAACTGGGTTGCGAGCTGGCCGTTAAAACAAACAGGTAGCTGCGCGTGTCGGCCACCTGCAAAAAAAAAAATCGTCACGAGTGGCGCGCAGCTACCAGTTTGTTTAAACGGCGCAAGCCCCGAATCCTCCAGCGGTGACCGTCCTCCGGCTGTGGCAGGCTGCTCGGCCGGCATCCAGGCTCAGGCGAGCCCCCGGCTTGGCTTGGGCCTACAGGCCCAGCCGAGCCGGGGACTCGCCTAAGCCTGGAGGCCGGCCGAGCAGCCTGGGCAGCCGGAGGACGGTCACCGCTGGAGCTCAGTGCCGATGTAGGAGGATGTTTCCTACACATACTCACCTACATCGGCCCTTAGCTCCTCCAGCGATGGCAGTCCCGCTTCCAGTGTCCTCTCTCCGTTGGTCGCCGGTATGACGTCACGAAAGCCTTTGACCCTGGGTCAAAGGCTTTTGTGATGTCATACCAGTGACCAACAGAGAGAGGACACTGGAAGTGGGACTGCCATCGCTGGAGGAGCTAAGGGCCGATGTAGGTGAGTATGTGTGGAACCGGTGGAGGACACGAGGCTGATGTAGGTGAGTATGTGCTCTCCACACCCACCCTGCTTGCTCGGCCAGTATCCAAGCTTAGGCGAGCCCCCGGCTTGGCTTGGGCCTAGAAACCCAGCTGAGCCGGGGACTCGCCTGAGCATGGAGGACGGCCGAGCTGCCTGCTCGGGCGTCCTCCAGGCTCAGGCGAGTCCCCGGCTAGGCTGGGCCTCTAGGCCCAAGCTGGGGGCTCGCCTAAGCTTGGATACCAGCCAAGCAAGCAGGGTGGGTGTGGAGAGCACATACTCACCTACATTGGCCCTGAGCTCCAGCGGTGACTGTCCTCCGGCTGTCACAGACTGCTCGGCCGGCCTCCAGGCTCAGGCGAGCCCCCGGCTTGGCTTGGGCCTACAGGCCCAGCCGAGCCGGGGACTTGCCTAAGCCTGGAGGCCGGCCGAGCAGCCTGGACAGCCGGAGGACAGTCACCGCTGGAGCTCAGGGCCGATGTAAGAGGATGTTTCCTACACATACTCACCTACATCGGCCCTTAGCGATGGCAGTCCCGCTTCCAGTGTCCTCTCTCCGTTGGTCGCCGGTATGACGTCACGAAAGCCTTTGACCCTGGGTTAAAGACTTTTGTGACGTCATACCGGCGACCAATGGAGAGAGGACACTGGAAGCGGGACTGCCATCGCTGGAGGAGCTAAGGGCCGATGTAGGTGAGTATGTGTGGAACCGGTGGAAGACTCGATGGCGATTGTAGGTGAGTATGTGTTCTCCACATCCACCCTGCTTGCTCGGCCGGTATCCAAGCTTAGGTGAGCCCCCGGCTTTGCTTGGGCCTAGAGGCCCAGCCGAGCCGGGGGCTCACCTGAGCATGGGGGCTGGCCGAGTTGCCTATATACACATACACACACACACACACATATATGGTTGTTACAGGGTGTGTATGTGTATATATATATATATATATATATATATATATATCCATATGGGGTTACAGGGTGTGTGTATATATATATATATATGTATATATATATACCCACATGGGGTTACAGGGTGTGTAATATATATACCCACATGGGGTTACAGGGTGTGTAATTATATATATATATATATACACACACACACACACACACCATGTAACCCATGTGGGTATATATGTATATGTATATATATACACCCTGTAACCCCATGTGGGTATATATATACCCCCTGTAACCCCATGTGGGTGTATATATATATACACCCTGTAACCCCATGTGGGTGTATATATATATATATATACCCTGAAACCCCATGTGGGTGTATATATATACACCCTGTAACCCCATGTGGGTGTAATATATATATATATATACACCCTGTAACCCCATGTTGGTGTATATATATACACCCTGTAACCCCATGTGGCTGTAATATATATATATATACCCTGTAACCCCATGTGGGTGTATATATATATATATACCCTGAAACCCCATGTGGGTGTATAATTATACATATATATACCCTGAAACCACATGGGGTTTCAGGGTATATATATACACCCACATGGGGTTACAGGGTATATATATATAATATATATATATACACACACCCACATGGGGTTACAGGGTGTATATATATACACCCACATGGGGTTACAGGGTGTATATATATACACCCACATGGGGTTACAGGGTGTGTAATATATATACCCACATGGGGTTACAGGGTGTGTAATTATATATATATATATATATATATATACACACACACACCATGTAACCCATGTGGGTATATATATGTATATATATATACACCCTGTAACCCCATGTGGGTATATATATACACCCTGTAACACCATGTGGGTGTATAATATATATTATATTGGGTGGGTGTATAATATATAATATATATTATACACCCACATGGGGTTTCAGGGTATATATATATATATATACCCACATGGGGTTACAGGGTATATATATATACATATATACACCCACATGGGTTACAGGGTATATATTATATATATATATATATATATATATATATATATATATATATATATACCCACATGGGTTTACAGGGTGTATATATATACAACCACATGGTGTTACAGGGTGTATATATATACAACCACATGGTGTTACAGGGTGTATATATATACACCCACATGGGGTTACAGGGTGTATATATATACCCACATGGGGTTACAGGGTGTATATAATATATATATATATATACACACACCCACATGGGGTTACAGGGTGTATATATATACACCCACATGGGGTTACAGGGTGTATATATATACCCACATGGGGTTACAGGGTGTATATATATATATATATATATATATATATATATATATATACCCACATGGGGTTACAGGGTGTATATATATACATATATATATACCCACATGGGGTTACATGGTGTGTGTGTGTGTATATATATATATCTATCTCCTGTAACATATATATATATATATATATGACTGCCCTTAGGGCAGGCTTTATACCTAGTCATACATAAAACAAAAACAGAAATTGTATTAAAAAAGGTTTGTGTCTCATAGCACTACAAATAAACACTGTAGAGGAACAATAAAAGTGTCCCAAATAGAATGCATTTCGCAAAGGTAATAGGTTAGGTCAAAAAATGAAAAAAAGACCAAGGAAACACACCTTGGTCAACAATCACTTATCCCAAAAAAGCTTTGAATTTGAGATAACACTCCCTGAACAGGACTAAGCCTGTAAATATGACCAAAACAAAAAATGTATTCACCAGTGAACTGACCCCACTAGGATAGTCACTGTTTATCTGGGAGCGGCAACAAACGATGGCAGAAATGCCTTTAATTAATCTTTAATTTAAAGAGACACTCCCAAATACCATTTTAAAAACAACATACAGACAATAGCATTGTGAGGAGAGATTAGAGATATGTAGTAATTGGCACGACGGCTATTGTTGCAATAGTGTGCTGCAAACCAAAAAATGCAGATAAGTATAGCTGAAAAACGGCCACCAAAAATTAGTGATAAGTTCAATTGCCTGGGATCAAAGATCCAAATATTTTTTTTGCACAGGCAAAATACAAGAGCTACTAAAAGATATATGTTCACAATTGACCGTCTCACACACTTGCCACTGGCCCTAATGCTTATCAGATTCTACTCTTACCCTCACAAGACATACAGTATTAAAACCAAATATGTTAAACACTCAGCTCGACATATGTTTCACCGGTAACAACCGGCTTCATCTGGAGCGAAAATTGAATGGCCATTCTAAATTAGAATTCTAAATTAGGCATACTTAAACCTCCTTTATTATGATGCCTAGTAATGTCCGAGTACGAGACCCTAGAATGAGAATCGCCCCAGACATAGGCCAAGAGCATCGATCTTAATTATGCAAAAAATTGTGGTGGCATCCCGATGGGTACCGACTGAAAGATATATAGGAACCTAGGGAGAATGTTCATTTTTAAAACATTATTGTGCCCCATCCAAGAAATATGGGGGAGCCTCCACCTCTTCAAATCTTGGTCTACTGTTTTCAAGAGCTGTTCATAATTGCACTTATAAAGCCGTGTTAAGTCTCTAGGTAATTGTACACCCAAGTATGTAATCGAATTCGGAGCCCAGCAAAATGGAAAGCATCGCTCCAGTTTTGCCTGCAGCTCTCTTGTTATCCCCACTCCCAATACCTCACATTTAGAGTGGTTGATATGAAAATTAGACAATCGTCCATACACCTCCAATTCCGTCATGAGATGTGGATGAGAAACCATCAGATTAGTAAGGGAAAGGAGAACATCATCTGCGAAGACTGCAACTTTATAATGATGGAACTGAAGTGGGTATCCAGTAATATGTGGATGATTTCTACTTCTTTGCAATAACGGTTCCAGTGTGAGTATAAAAAGGAGTGGAGAAAGAGGGCAATCATGTCACGTTCCGCTATGTATATGTAGATCCCTAGAATATAATCCATTGACCCGCATTGAAGCACTCGGATTACTGTATAGTGAGAGTATCCAACTTAACCATTTGGGGCCAAACCCCAACGTTGATAGAGTTTCAAATAAAAATGTCCAGTCTACGCGATCGAACGCTTTCTCAGCGTCTATCAATAGAAACACGGTAGGGGTGGAGGATACGTGTGCCAAATGAATAAGGTCAGTAGCTCATATGGTATTGTCTCCTGCTTCTCTCGTGGGGACAAAGCCTGTTTGATCTGGGTTTATTAGGATAGGGATTAACCACTTCAATGTGGAGGACGCGCTCAGCGCGTCCTCCGCATTACTGCTGGTATGCGGAGGACGCGCTGAGCGCGTCCTCCCATTGGGGTCAGCGTTCGGCCGGGTTCCGGTCGATCGCTGGCCCCTCCGGTGCGGGCTGACATCCTCGATGTCAGCCCAGCATCCGGAACCGCAGCCGCTGAAATTAGGTGTCATCGCGGCAGCGCGATGACACCTAATTCAGGCGCCCCCCCGCATGTGCGGAGGAGGCGCCTGAAAGGGAGGGGGGGAGGTCCTTCGGACCTCTCTCCCTCCCGATCGGCGGCGTTGCGGGGGTTAACCCAGGCACCATTTGGAAGGGCACAGCCTGCCCTTCCAAATGGTGCCTGGCATTAACGCCTGGGGAGCTGGATCGCGAATTGGCACTGAAAAGCGCCGGTTCGCGATCCTTTCCCGGAGCTGGCCGACATCTTGGATGTCGGCCAAGCCTCCGGGAACTCCCCCTGAGGACTGGCGTCATCGTGCATAGCACGATGACGCCAGTCCTAGAGTTAACCCCTAACTGCCACCAACGGTGGAGATAGGGAGTTCCAATGAACTCCCTATCTCCCGATCCGTGGCAGCTAGGGGTTAAAGTTTGGTATGGTTGGATCGGCCAGAGCATGGCCGTTCCAACGATACCAAACACTACTGTGAAAAATTTTGTAAAAAAAATAAATAAATAAATAAAAATAAAAAAAAAAATTAAAAAAAAATTATAAAAAAAAAAATAAACAATTTTTTTTCCTTTTTTTTGGTTTGTTAATGCAGCAATATTGTTCCCATTTCAATTATAATGTGAACAATGATGCTGCACTAACGATTTTTGTATGCGGTGCGTTTGTTAAAAATCGCGTAATTTTCTCCAAATAAAATGTAACGAGACCCCATCTCTAATTTTTTTAACAAGCGCACCCCATACAAAATATAACCGCAATTGCTCACATGTTAAAATGTGAAAAAAACACTTTACACGTTGTAAATTATTGAAAATACATATTTTATTGCATTTTTTGTTATAATATACAGACATGACATAACGTATACATATAATAATGACATATTATGAATCTACCGAGTCTGACGGAAAGAACGATATATAATAGGTTTGGGTAATATACTAAAATAAGCCTTCAAAACACGTTTAAACATGATGAGCAAAACCGCTAAAAATGACCTCAGCACAGTGGCGGGAAAAGCCTCAGCAGCGAAAGGGTTAATGGATTAAGGCGAATAGCCAACATTTTGGCCATCAGCTTTATATCAACATTAAGCAAGGATATAGGTCGATAATTGGACACCAAAGAGTGATCCCTATATGTCCTGGGAATAAGTGGGATGTGGGCACGTAATGAAACTGTATCTAGTCCGGTGTCTGGTCCAATGCATTAAACACTGTCAGTAAATGGGGGCCTAGACTGGCTTGGAATGTTTTATAATTTGCAATCGAGAATTCATCTGGGCACGGAACTTTTACCCGACGCTGTGGATCGGATTGCAGATGATAATTCTTCTAGAGTAAACGGGGTGTCAAGTAGGGATGAGCCGAACACCCCCATGTTCGGTTCGCATTCGAACTCGAACAATTTCAAAAGTTCGAGTTCGAACGCGAACACGAACCAAACTCAATGCAAGTCAATGGGACTCAAAAGTTCGAATTTTAGAGTGCCCTCAAAGAGGGCATATATGCAAGATATTTGCCATAAAAGGTGTATGGGGGTCCGGGTAGTGCCCTGGGGGACAGGAAACAAGGAAAAAAAGTAAAAAAAAAAGTTTTTAAAGGAACAGTGAGTTTTCCATGAAATAAGGGTTAAAAATTAAAACAAAAAATTCCTTCAAATATCGTACCTAGGAGGTCCCCATAACCTGCCCGTGAAGTGGCAGATTTGTAGGATGTATAGAAACATTTAAAAAGAAAAAAATGACATTTCAAATGATGGTAAATGCTTTTCCTTTAATCTATTCATAAACAACTGCTTGGGTTGGCAGCCTGTATGAAAAGAGACGTTTTAGGACACGCGGAACAAGTTTAGTGATTTTTTTTTGGCTAAATTATGGTGAAACTTTTGCAGGCTTTGGATGAAAGTAACAATAGGTACTTTAAAATTGGGCTTTTAGTGTCGGCAACAGTACCATCACACCGTAACCCCTCTGTGGTTTTGTGGAAGAGTGCTGGGTTGGACCCTGCGGTCAAATATTAAAATGATATGAATCTGGTACAGGCGTCAGTGCACCCAAATATTTTGCCTTTTGGTGGCAGCAAGTGCCTTCACACCGTAACCCCTCTGAGGTATTGTGGAAGAGTGCAGTGGTGGAGGTTTTGGAAATGCAGAAGAGATCCCCGATCTATTCAGTTACATCAGCAGCTATAACAAAACCGGGTCAGCAATGTTTAGGCACTTGTACTGCGCTACTGTATTTGGTGAGAATCGGCGCAACCAGTAGCAACAGGAAGCAAACAGAACAGGCAGGGAATACACAGAGAGAATAGTCAAATGGCAGGCAAAGTCGGCAACAGATCGGGTCCTCAGAACAAGCAGGGTCAGTAACAAGTATACAAACTGATTCGGTAAGCTAGCGATGTGGGAATAAAGGCTGAGACAGACTGAGCATGTAGTGACTAGGGATGAGCCAAGCACCCCTGTGTTCGGTTCACATTCGAACTCGAACAATTTCAAAAGTTCGAGTTCAAACTCGAACACGAACCGAACTCAATGCAAGTCAATGGGACTCAAAAGTTCGAATTTTAGAGTGCCCTCCAAGAGGGCATATATGCAAGATATTTGCCATAAAAGGTGTATGGGGTCCACAGTACCATCACATCGTAACCCCTCTGTGGTATTGTGGAAGAGTGCAGGGTTGGACCCTGCGGTCCAATATTAAAATTATATGAATCTGGTAATATAGGTGTCAGTGGCAGTGCACCAAAATATTACTGCGCTATAGTGTATGGCAGGATGAAAGTGCACCAGCAGTAACATGCAGCGGAAAATACCAGGCAGGGGCACAGAGCGAGAGTAGTTGTTATAACAAAACCAGCTCAACAACATTTAGGCACTAGTACTGCGCTACTGTATATGGTGAGAAATGGCGCACACCAGTCCCGGCGGCTCTGCGTCATCACGCCGCGCCCTGCCCCCTGATCACTCACAGCTGCGCCGGGTGTCCCCGGAGCTCCTGGCATTCAGCGCAGCTGGCGGCACCATGCGTCCGGGCCCCCCCGATCGCCACCCGGGGCCCTGGATGTCACAATATTACAATTCAAATGCAAACGGGTTAAGTAACCAAATTTGTAAGAAGAATAGTTAATGCAGCATATGAATCCTCACACTGCCGGGCAGCACCTTAAGGCCCCGTTCCTGCACGCTGTAAAACAGGGAAATCCCATTATTTGCTATGGGACCCGTTCATACAGTGGTGTTTTACAGCGCGCAAGAACACAATGTAAAACGTCCTACGCCCAAAGAAGTACAGGAACTTCTTTGGGGCGTATTGCAGATCGTTCACTCTGCAGTCTATGGCCATGAATGCGCGTTCGCATGTTTTTTACGTTTAATCGATACGTGCGTTAAAAAACGCACGTATTAATCGATACGCGCTGTGATAAGGTGAAAGGAATTGTGTGCGATGGTGTGTACATTCCCCCTGTGTTTTTGAGCGGGCAGTGGGCTGTTTAAACCCAGAAGGAAAATATGTGTTTTAAATTGTTCCGCTCTGCTGCAAGGTCTCCACACCTGCTAATTAAAAGCCCTTAAATGTTTCCTGGGTGTGAGGAACCAGAGAGAGAGATTGATTCATTTTGAGAGACACAGACGAGTAACAGCAGAGCTGGTGAAGTGCTATGGTTGGCAAAGAGTTCTGTTATTTTATTATTTACCTGGGTTAGTAAGGGACATATACTTTGTTAGTAAGACTCAGACGAGTTAGGCTTTGATTTCTGATTTGTTTTGTTTGTATGCTGGAGTGCCACAATAAAACTCCACTATAAAGAGACTGTTTCTGTGACATACTTGCCCTAGAGGACCGCGCTATAGCGCCCCCTTGTGACAGCGCGTAAAAAAAAAAGCAGGTGTGAACCCAGCCTTACAGAATAATTAATGCAGCATGTGATTCCTCACACTGCCGGGCAGCACCTCCTACAGTTTGTGGATCCAGGAATCAGGTGAGTATTAGAAAGAAAAAAAAGTTTTATTTAATGTTGCTGGGGACATTTAAAAATGTCCTCGGATTTAATTTTTTTTAAAAAATGCGTTGCCTTACCTTAGCCTGGTGGTCAGTGGGGGCTCCCTGGATCCTGGTTGGGCAGAAGGGGGGGTCTGCCGTGGCTCCCTCCCTGGTTTCCCTGCTCCACCTCTCTGCCACATGCACCCGGCTGGCCAGCCCGCACAGTCGCAGATCTGCAATCTTGCAGCTGCATGCTCCTCAAGTCAAGGGGTCCTTGGGAGGGAGGCTCCAGCGGGCTGCTGTCTACAGTGCCTGATTAGAGGGCTGTGTCTGCCTGATGTTTTAGCAACCAGAATGTTTTATCCCATAGGCTTCAATGTTAAAAATATTCCCGTTTTAATTCAATATCTAATAAACCATTGCTTATAATATTCTGCAATAAAGAATCGAAAAAATAAAGAGACTCTTTACTGCAGAATATTATAACCCATGGTTTATTAGATATTGAATTAAAACGGGAATATTTTAAACATTGAAGCCTATGGGATAAAACATTCTTGTTGCTAAAACATCAGGCAGACGAGGTCCTATAAATCAGGCACTGTAGACAGCAGCCCGCCGGAGCCTCCCTCCCAAGGACCCCTTGACTTGAGGAGCATGCAGCTGCAAGATTGCAGATCTGCGACTGTGCGGGCTGGCCAGCCGGGTGCATGTGGCAGAGAGGTGGAGCAGGGAATCCAGGGAGGGAGCCACGGCAGACCCCCCCCCTTCAGCCCAACCAGGATCCAGGGAGCCCCCACTGACCACCAGGCTAAAGGTAAAGCAACACATTTTTTTAAAAAAAAAAAAAAAAATCTATTTTTTTGAACTTTTGGTGGACACCCCAAAAAGTTTGAAGTTCGAACTTTCGAACTCCGAATCGATCGAACAGCTCATCCCTAGGGACACACAGCGAAGCGAAGAGACGCAAACATTTTGCAGGCTTGACTTCACTCCGCTCCGCCTCGCAGCGTGTCTACATTGCATTACGTTTGCTTCTCACCGCACTGGACAGGAATCCACTAACTAAATTAAAATGTACACAAAACTGTTTTATTTTCACAAAGCACATGTTATATAGGCAAAAGAAAGTTTCTACGGAATAAAATACATCAATTATTACTGTTAATTTAACCCTTTCGCTGCTGAGGCTTTTCCCGCCCCTGTGCTGAGGTCATTTTTACCTGTTTTGCGCATCATGTTTAAACGTGTTTTGAAGCTTATTTTAGTATATGACCCAGACATATTATATATCGTTCTTTCCGTCAGACTCGGTAGATTCATAATATGTCATTATTATATGTATACGTTATGTCATGTCTGTATATTATAACAAAAAATGCAATAAAATATGTATTTTCAATCATTTACAACGTGTAAAGTGTTTTTTTTTAACATGCGAGCAATTGCGGTAATATTTTGTATGGGGTGCGCTTGTTAAAAAAATTAGAGATGGGGTCTCGTTACATTTTTTTTTTTGGGGAAAATTACACTATTTTTAACAAACGCACCGCATACAAAAATCGTTAGTGCAGCATCATTGTTCACATTATAATTGAAATGGGAACAATATTGCTGCATTAACAAACAAAAAAAAGAAAAAAAAAAGTGTTTATTTATTTTTTACAACATTTTTCACAGTAGTGTTTGGTATCGTTGGAACGGCCATGCTCTGGCCGATCCAACCATACCAAACATTAACCCCTAACTGCCACGGATCGGAGATAGGGAGTTCATTGGAACTCCCATCTCCACAGTTGGTGGCAGTTAGGGGTTAAGTCCAGGACTGGCGTCATCGTGCGTACGCCAGTCCTCAGGGGGAGTTCCCGGAGGCTTGCCAACATCCAAGATGTCGGCCAGCTCCGGGAAAGGATCGCGAACCGGCACTTTTCAGCGCCGATTCGCGATCCAGCTCCCCAGGGGTTAATGCCAGGCACCATTTGGAAGGGCAGGCTGTGCCCTTCCAAATGATGCCTGGGTTAACCCCCGCAGAGCCGCCGATCGGGAGGGAGAGAGGTCCAAAGGACCCCCCCCCCTCCCTTTCAGGCGCCTCCTCCGCACATGCGGGGGGGCGCCTGAATTAGGTGTCATCTCGCCCCCGCGATGACGCCTAATACCGGCGGTTCCGGATGCGCGGCTGACATCGGGGGGGCCAGCGATCGGTCGGAACCCGGCCGAACGCTGACCCCAATGATACCAGCGGGAATGCTGAGGACGCGCTGAGCGCGTCCTCAGCATCGAAGTGGTTAATAGGAATAGTATAAAAATATAAAAAAAAGGTAACCCCTTATCATATATATTATAGGGACACGGAGCGCCGTGTATAGAGTAGGGATGCATTGATACAACCAGGGCCGGCGCTAGTGTAAGGCGGCACAGGCATCCGCCTTACAGTCCTGCCTTGCTGTCAGTGTGAGGGGCAGAAAAATTCTGTTTTTAAAATACCGGAAGCGAAGCTATGAATGATCTTCAGACATCAACCAGGGGCCCAGTCGCGCACTCTCAAACTGACTGCATAATTTGGCACCGCACCCTCACGTGACACGCATAGCCAGGGCACGCAGCAGCAGAAAAGCATGGAGGACAAACCCCAAAGCTTATGGTGCGGCCTTGCAGCAGAGTCAGCCTGCGTGTTTCCACTGAGTGTGAAGGAGGACTGGGCCGAGAGAAGATTTTTAAAAGGTTTGAATAAAATGAGGGAGGGGAGGGTTTGTGTGTGTGTGTGTGTGTGTAATATTCTGCTCGGGGGGGTGTAATGTGCTGCTGGGGGTTTGATTAAACTATCGGTACATTACTGTGAGTTTTATTGCTGTGGAGCTCTGTCATACGCTATATGAAATTAATTTAAGGGGGAGGGGGTGAAAGTAATTAAAGGGGAAAAATAAATTAAGGTGAGTGAATTGCAATTAGAGGACGAGGACCCTCTGCTTCTGGAGACCTGGAGTTGGACAGTGGACCACAGCAACAGTGAGAGTGGTAGGTAGGGATGAGCTGTTCGGTTCGGACAGTTTGGAGTTCGGGCCGAACTTAGCCAGTTCGGTCTGCTCGCGAACTCCGAACATTTCCAGGTGTTCGCATGTTCGCCCACAATGCATTTTCCCACTGGCCTGAAGCTCGTAATTGGCTACAGCCTTGCACCTGACCACAGGTCTGGTGCAAGACAGGTTCAACAGTATGCCAATCACGGCTCAGAGTCCTGATTGGGCAAATTTTGCCCAATCATGGGCTCACAGAGCTAAGTCCCGCAGGACACTATATAAGGTCTCCATGCACCGCTTCAGCATGCATTTGAGAGGAGATTTCATAGGAGATTGTTGTTGTGTTCTTACTGCCGGTCTGCCACGCTACTGGGGGGGGTCTCCTTTCTACAAAACATTTGGGAATTGAGGTGATCTGTGTCTTGACACCCAGCCAGTACCACGCGAGATTTTGGGGGGTCACTAATTTTTACTAAATATCTGGGAATTGAGGTGATCTGTCTCTTTTCACTGCCAGCAAGTATTTTGGGGATCTCACAAATTTCTACAAAACATTTGTGAATTGAGGTGATCTGTGTCTTGTCACTGGCTGCCAGCAAGTATTTTGGGGGTCACATTTCTACAAAATATTTTGGAATTGTTATAATTCGTGTGTTCTCACTGGCTGCCACCCATCAGGGGGTCTCACTGATTTATAGGTTTCTGAGACTTGTAATCTGTGGCTTCTCACTGCCACCCATCAAGGGGTCACACTGATTTTATAGGAGGAATTGTAATCTGTGTCTTGTCACTGGCTGCCAGCTATCAGTGTGTCTCACTGAGTTATACCAGAGTTCTTTAAATCTTTATACCAGAGTTGAATCAGAGTTCTGTATATATTAATCTATATATCACTCACCATGTCTGAAAGAACAAAAAAGACAGGCAGATGCTCCCAGCCACAGATAAGCGGGCAAGCAGCCCCTGTGTCGGGAGGCTGTGCCTCTGGTCGTGGTGGATGTGATGCATCCTCTGCAGGGGCGAGCTTGTCCTTTCTAACTGGTGCTGGCCATCTTAAGCAACAGCAACATACTGAGGATTTGGTGGACTGGCTAACCAGGCCATCTTCATCCTCCGAGTCCTCTGCCAGCCAGGCTTGTAGTGCTTTACAGTCCACCTCAGCTGCCAAAACATCTAATGCAGCCTCCATGTCCACAGCTACTCCTGCCGTAGCCTCGCTATCACACACGGAGGAGTCAGCTGAATTGTTTGACTACAATGACAGTGACATGCTGCTTGAGGAAGCGCAGCAAGTACAGTGCTCTGATTCAATCTCTGAGGTTGAGGGAGTATATTCAACCTAGAGGAAGGGGGTGCCAGTGATGACACACAAATAACTGGCACTCATATTGCAGCTGCAGCATACTGCCAAGTTGGCTCCAGTGACGAGGAGAGAGGGGGTTATGATGACAATGATGATGAGGTCACTGACTCCACCTGGGCGCCAGATCGAACAGAGGAATCAAGTGAGGAGGGGGAGGAGGCACAGCAAACACGAGGCACAACATCCTCTACTATGACCAACCGCAGCACTAGCCAGTCCAAGGCATCAGATGTCAGAGCTGCTCAGGTGCAGAGCACTGTTGTCTCAAAGCACACATGCAAGAACTCTGGGAGTTCTTTAAGAAATGTGCCGCAGAGCGCACGTTGCTATTTGTAATCTGTCAGATGAGGCTAAAGCATGGGAAAGACACCGGACGCTTGGGTACCACGTGCTTGAGGCGACACATGAACACCTGCCACACATCCCGTTGGTGCAAAACTTTGTGAAGGTCCTCATCCTCCTCATCTGTCTCTACCCCCACTGTATGTCCTGCCATGTCATTGCCTACAACCTCCACTGACAGGGATGATGCTACAGTAATGGATGTACCAGGTCCTTGCTCACAATGTGACATCATCCCATCAGCTGAAGATTTACGCAGTCAGATTACATTGCCGCAGCTGCTGCAGCGAAAGAAAAAATATAGTCCCAAGCACAGCATCTAAATGGCAGCTTAGCAAAATTACTCGAATTGCAGCTGCTGCCTTTGCAGCTGGTGGACTCTGCTCCCTTCCGTGAATTTGCTGAATGTGCTGTACCACAGTGGCAGGTTCCAAAACGCCATTACTTTTCACTCAAGGCCATTCCAGCAGTATACCAGCATGTGGAAGACCATGTTATCGAGTCATTGGGGAAGGCAGTCAGCAACAAGGTGCATGTGACTTTAGACAAGTGGTCCAGCAAGCATGTTACATTTCCTTCACGGCACACTGGGTAACTCTGATTGCAGCTGGGAGGGATCCGAGACGGGGCTCTGTGCTGGAGCTTGTTCATCCACCAATACTGTGCTTGAGCTGGTTTGTTTAGGGGACAGGAGCCACACCGGGCCAGAAATTCTGTCAGCTCTGCAGGGCCAGGTGCAGAGATGGTTAACACCACGCCAGCTTCAGCTGGGAATGATCGTCTGTGATAATGGCAGCAATCTTCTCTCCGCCCTACACAAGGGTAAATTGACACATGTACCATGCCTAGCACACGTCCTAAATCTAGTGGTACAGCGTTTCCTAACCAAGTACCCAGGGCTGCCAGAGCTTCTCAGCCAGGCCAAAATAGTCTGCAGCCACTTCAGATGGTCATTCCCAGCAAGCGTTCGCCTGGCAGAAATTCAAAGAGAATTCCACCTTCCCACACACCATCTGATCTGTGACATGCCCACCAGGTGGAACTCGACATTAGCAATGCTGCAGCGTCTGCACAAGCAGCAGAGGGCCATCAACGAGTACGTGAGTGAGTATGGCACAAGGACAGGTTCAGGTCAACTTGGTTCCCCCCCCCGCAGTGGCTGATGATCAAGGATGCATTCACTGTACTGTCACCATTTGAGGAGGCAACGAGGATGGTGAGCAGGGGCAGTGCATGCATCAGTGACACAATTCCTTTAGTGTTCCTGCTGGAGCATACTCTGCAGGGAATTATAGATGTGGCTCTAGAGGCAGAGCAGTGGGAGGAAGAGGAGGCCTTCGCTAGCTCTCAAGGCCCCAGTCTTTCCGCAGACAGCATTCCAGCGGGTCCTACTCAGATCAGACAGGAGGAGGAGGAATATTTAAGTAGTGGGTGCATTTGAAGGTGCAGATTCCTCAAGGGAGGGTTTCGTGTGCCCAGAAACATAAGGGCTAGTGCGTGGCTGGGAGGAGGAAGTGCACGATGTGGTCATCCTCATTGACCAGGAAGACTCGGAAGCTAATGCCACCTCCAACCTACCCTGCATGGGCTCCCTTATAATGCAAAGCCTGCTATAAGACCCCAGGATTCGTGCTATCAAGGAGAGAGATCATTACTGGTTGGCAACCCTTCTTGATCCACGATAAAAGGGTAAAGTTGCAGAGCTCATCCTGCCCGCACAGAGGGAGCATAGGATGTAAAAACTTGAGGATGTTCTAAAGCGACACTGTGTAACACCTTTCCAGGCACTGGTAAATTACCAAGTGATGACACACGTGCTTCTGAGGCTGCGGATGATCAGAGGAATAGAGGTGAAGGCCGGGGCCGCTTGACTGATGCATTTTTATTTTTTTTTTTAGTCCACGACACACAGGGACGTCAAATGTAGGCACCCATTGTCAGCGTCTTCACCATATGGTACAGGACTACCTAGGGGCAAGGGCAGACCTGGATACCTTTCCAGCAGATGATCCACTGTCTTACTGGGTGTTGAGATTGGATCACTGGCCAGAACTTAGGAAATATGCTATGCAGCTACTAGGTTGCCCTTCATCCAGCGTGCTTTCTGAAAGGACGTTTAGTGCCGCTGGAGGTTTTGTCACAGACAAAAGGGTGCGTCTGTCCACTGACTCTGTAGACCGGCTGACATTTATAAAACTGAATCAGTCCTGGATCAGCAGTTATCAATCCCCTGATGCTGACTTAACGGAATAGATCGGGGATGTCTGTTGCAAGCACAAAACCTCCAGCACTGAACTCTTCCAGAATACCACAAAAGGGTTACGGTGTGAATGCACTTGCTGCCATGAAAGGTGCAATATTTGGCTGCACTGATGCCTGTGCCAGATTTATATCATTTTAATTTTTTGAACAGCAGGGTCCAACCCTGCACTCTTCCACAATACTACAGAGGGGTTACTGTATGATAGTACTTGCAGGCCTGGCACCAAAAGCACAATATTTGGGTGCACTGCCACTGACGCCTGTATCAGATTCATATCCTCAGAGGGGTTACGGTGTGACAGCACTGCTGCCGACGCAAAAGGCACAGTTTTTTTAAAGCACCTATTGTTACTTTCTTCCAAAGCCTGCATAAGTTTCACAATAATTTAGCCAAAAAAATCAGTAAACTTTTTCTGCGTGTCCAAAAATGTCTCCTCTTTTCATACAGACTGCCTCCCCAAGCAGTTGTTTATGGATAGATTAAAGGAAAAGCATTTACCGTCATTTGAAACGTTGTTTTTTTTGTTTCTATACATCATAGAAATCCGCCACTTCACGGGCAGGTTATGGGGTCCTCCTAGGCACGATATTTGAAGGAATTTTTCGTTTTTATTTTTAACCCTAATTTCATGGAAAACTCACTGTCCCTTTTTAAGAACGTGTTTTTTTTTTTTTTTTTTAAACTTTTTGTCCTTGTTTCCTGTCCCCCAGGGCACTACCCGGACCCCCATACACCTTTTATGGCAAATATCTAGCATATATGCCCTCTTGGAGGGCACGCTAAAAACCGAATTTTCAGCCCCATTGACTTGTATCGAGTTCGGATTCAAACATTTGGAAAGTTCGGGCTCAGTACGAACCCGAACTCGGGCGTGTTCGGCTCATCCCTAGTAGTAGGTAGCAGGATCACAGGGGAACACTGGGAGTGGCAGGCAATTTGAAATATGTGGGTATATTGACACAGCAAGACCAGGGGTCACCACCAGGCCACATTGCAAATTTGTGCAGTGCCTGGTGCCCCTCCTATGCCACATTGCCAAAGGAGGGGACCACACACTCTGTAGATTGGCCCTGTGGCACAGGAGGGGCACCAGGCACAGCATAGATTGGCATGGTACGGATTGGGTGGAGGGGGGGCACCAAAATGCAAGTTCACCTGAGTAAACAAAAATGCTTGCACCGGCCCTGGATACCACACACAGACATATACGTAATATATCAACACGTGTGTGTGTGTATATGTATAATATATATATATATATAATCTATCCTCAGACCATATATACACATACGTACATGTGGACAATCTCAACTAAATGCTCCCCCCCCCTCCCATTTGACTGATCCCTCCAGAAGAAATGTTGAACCTGACAGAGCAGAGAATATATATTATTCTCTATCAGGTTCAACATTTCTTCTGGAGGGATCAGCCAAATTGGGGGGGGGGGGGCAATTAGTTGCCAAAATGTGTGTGTAATACAAGTCTGGATATATATATATCATACCTGCCCTTACCTTCCTGTATAAATTTGCTAAAAATATACACACAAAAAAACAAACCACTGCCTGACACCCTGCGCAGCCCACATGCCACCCCCCTGTACCTGGCTGAATGTATCTAATATATCTAATTAAATACATTCAGCCAGGTAGAGAAAGAAAAAAAAAGAAGTTTTTTTATTTTATGTTCCCTGGGACTTTTAAAAATGTCCGGATTTTTTTTTTTTTTTTTAGAAATGTGTCACCTTATTTTAGCCTGGTGGTCAGTGGGGGCTCCCTGGATCCTGGTTGTGGGGGGGGTCTGCCGTGGCCGCAGGTGCAGTGACTCCCTCCCTGCGCTGCCTGTCTCTGCCACATTCACCCGGGGTGGCTAGCCCGCACAGTCGCAGCTCTGTCATCCGGCGGCTGAATGCTCCTCAATGCTCCTCAAGGTGATCCTTGGGAGGCCCCTGCAGGCTGTCCTCTACAGTGCCTGATTAGAGGGCCATGTCTGCCTAATGTTTTAGTAACAATGTTTTATCCCATAGGCTTCAATGTTAAAAATATTCCCGTTTTTTTAATTCAATATCTAATAAACCGTTGCTTATAATATTCTGCAGTAAAGAGTCTCTTTTTTATTTCTAGATTTTAAGCATTTTTTTATACTTAATTTTTTTTAAAAAAAAAAAAATAAATAATTGAACTCGCACCGAACACGCGTAAATGTTCAAAGTTTGCGAACTGTCGAATGTTCGATGCGAACTCCAAACATATCGAACCGAACAGCTCATCCCTAGTGTCAAGTGCTCGTGACATTTCAGGAGATAATATAGAGTGAAGTGAATCTTTAAGATATGTACGGACTTCCTCACTATCCGGCAGTGTGTCGTGCAGTTGGTATAAAGATGTGAAATATTTATGAAAAGCATCTGTGATATCATTAAGAAGAAGGTCCGGCCTGTTAGACGGTTTAATTTTAGGAATATAGGTAGCTTGTTGTGTGAGCCAGCAAATGACCTCATTTATTGCCTTGTACATAAAACAATTGTTTAGTGTGTCGAAGCGCTTTAAACGCCTAGTGAGACATTTAACTTTTTCAAGTGAGTTCTTTAAGAGTCACTTCTAGTTCATGGATTCTGTCAAGTATGGAGAAAAGGGTCGCTCCAATGTTTTTTTTTTTGGGTTTTTTAAAGCTGGGCCCCAAGATGTATAAATTTACCTCGAAAGACGCATTTATGGGCTTCCCAAATTAGTGGCAGAGAGACCCCGGAAGAAGAGATATCCTCAAAATAGTGATCTATCATATCCTTGGCATCTTATCTAACCAGCACATCTCGTAATATCGATTCGTTTAATCTCCAGACACACTGTGGGGATGATTAAGATAAGGATATCTACGGTCAAAAATACTGGTGCATGGTCGGACCATGTAAAAGGGGCGATCGTCGCCGACTGTAGCGCATATAGATGAAAGTGTGGTATCAAGAAGGTGTCGAGTCTTGAATATGAGTGTGCTGCATGCGAGTAAAATGTGTAATCTTTAACCATAGGATACAACAACCTCCATCTGTCAACCAGTTGATGTTGGTGCAATAGTTGTAAATATCTGTGATGCATCGACGTTTCCGGTTTATGAGCGGGTGCAACAGCCTCACGAGAATTATCAAGTGGGATATTAAAATCCCCTCCGCAGATCAAGAGACCGTCTCCGAAGTCTGAGAGCTGCGATAAATAGATCGCAAAGCTCTGCACTGATTCTTATTGGGCAAATATACATTAGCTAATGTAAGTGTCTGTGTACCAAGTGTCCCTTTCAGGAATAAATATCTACCGTGGGGGGGGGGGCGGCGCGTCAAGTTTTTTTGATGTGTACAAATGAATGGAACATGTTTGGCTATCAAAGTGGCTACTCCTCGGGATTTAGAGGATACATAAGATAAGATACTATAGAAGGTTTGTGAGTAATATCGAGAGGTGAGCGTAGGTGCCGAATCTGCACGAAAATGTGTCTCTTGTAAAAATACAATCTCTCCACATTGTCTATGTAAGTCAAGTAGTGCCATATGTCTTTTCTGTGGTGAATTGAAACCCCTAACATTTACAGGGTAATTCAAAGAGATTGGAAAAGTCACCGCACGTTCGGTGACTTTTCATTCGGTTCCTTTTGCCGATCCCATTTCGATGACCCTGCGGTGTATTCAGCAAGCACCACAGGGTCCTCGAATTGCAGGGAAAAGCTGCCGCAAACCTGACAAACTAACCGCAAAACCCAGCGAATGCACGCTGAAAACTGCAAAAACATCTGCATTAACACACTGAAAACCATGGCAAAACCCGAACAGGAGCCGATCACAGGCAGCCTCCGACACCGCAGAAGAGGCAGTGAATAAATTAGGAAAACAGTTTGCATGAATGATTGAAAAGTGAAACGCTGTTTGCAAAGAAACTACTGAGCGAAAATGTCTAAAATTTATATGAGGTCCAGGGAATGATAATAAAGAGGGCTGTTACAGAAAAAATAGGTAAACTTAAAAAAAAAAAAAAAATCCAGAAAAATGCTTAAATCTATAAATAGACATTTTACTGCAGAATTTTATAATGAAGGGTTTATTAGATATTGAATTAAAACCGGAATATTTTTAACATTGAAGCCTATGGGATTCGCCTGAATAAACTTGCCGAATTAAACCACCGAATGGCAGGGCTGGTTTGTGTTCTCTGAATAGCCGAAGCATTGCTTTTTCATGGGGTTTTCACTGCCCTCGAACAGGCACCGTATGTTCAGGCTGTTCGCCAGGATTTGGCAAATTGCCTGCTCTCTGGATGGTCGGATGGCCAAGAAAGTTAACCGAACGCTGATTTTCAGCGTACGGTTACCTATGAATAACCCTGATTAGTGTAATAAATTTTATCGGAGCCATGATGATGTATTAGTGAACAAAAGGGTAAGTACTTTGACCCTTATATGGGAAACATTCTTCAAAGATGTGACCAAGACCTTGTTAAAACAATGCATAAACTGGGACCTTATAAAACGTATGCAATAAACAGTAATAGTTTGACGAGAGCAAACATTTTTGTAAGAAAACCAATATGAAAAGAAAATCAAAAGAGCAAAAAAAACAGAAAAAGCGACGGTGTAGAAACTGCGATACGTTACCAGATCGTCCAAGGGAAGAGTGAACAAAACTTCCACGGCATCAGGTGGGGGGCGTTTGGCTCAAAATAACCAAACTACAATAACGTATCTGAAAAAACAGAGGGACATCAAAATTGTAGACTGAGTAAGGGAAATCTATTATTGAGAACAACCAACAAACGTCTGAATTTGTAGTCCTGTGGTAAAAAGGGTAGAATCTTCACAAAGGCAGCAAAAGTTCAGAATCAGCCAGGGTCTTGTTGTGAGGTGGTGGAACGTTGCGAACGTGGTAGACCAGGACCCCGTTTGACAGCGTGGGCGTTGCTGTTGAGGTAAGCTGATGAGCAAAATCCAACGATTGTCCGCCATACCAACCTTGTATGTCCACATTTTCCAGGGCCAGTGCCGTTAAAAGTGGGGGTAAATCCGCCGCACAAGTGATCCCATTAAAAAACGCCATCCAGCGTCACTTGTAATGAGAATGGGTAGCCCCATCGATATTTTACTTGATGGTCCCGCAGTATCTCCGTAATGGGTTTCAACATTCTTCGAGCCTGAAGTGTATGCCAGGATAAGGCCGGATATAAATGTAAAACATTCCCAAACGGGTCATTAATCTCCTGACGTCGTGCAGCTTGCAATATATCTTCTTTCTGGCGGAACTTGTGCAATCTGCAAATTATATCTCTGGGGGCCGCGTTTGGGGCACCTTTCGGTTTTAAAGAACGGTGTGCTCTGTCAAAATAGGTCGGGGTGTCGAATGTTTTTTTTAAATCGTTGAATATAGGCCTCAGTAGGTCTGGAAGTATTTCCTTACCATCCTGAGCTTCCGGTAAGCCTCTCAAACGCAGATTATTGCGACAACCCCTATTGTCCTGATCGAGTGCTCGGTGTAGACGTTGTAAGTGTAAGTTTTGGGCATTCAATCCAGTTTCCAGGTGATGCAAACGATCTTCCACGTCATCTTTCTCATCTTCAAGATCTTGTACTCTCGTACCAATATGGCGGACATCTGCCGCCACTGATTCCAAGCAGGATGCGAATGATGCTTCTAGTTTTGCAAGGAATGATTCCATATCATCCTTGGTGGGTAGAGATCTGAGAATGTCTCGTACCGTAAGTTCCGAGTCGTCAGTCGGGCTGAGAGCGGCCGACGATTCTCTAGAGCATAGAGGAATCTGCACCATCTTATCTCCTCGTGGCACCGCATCTCCAGTCAGTGGTTCTTCAAAGAAACATGTGATGTTAACTCTTTTCGTCAGTTTACCTGTGGACTTTGTGCGACAGGATGGTTGGGACTTCTTTCTGTAGCTCATAATACCTTCCTGCTGTCAGGATTCCCAAAGGTTGTCCCTCTCTGTTCCGTAGCCGTCTCACTGAGTGGCCATGCCCGGCGACCTCCCAGCCACTAAGATGATAAAATTAACGATCCATGGCGGCGGGTCGTACAGGGACCAACACAGGAAAAATAAAGTAGTTGTCACGGAATGGCCCAGCACCCTCAGCCAGGGGCGGTGCGCACGGACATTAGTTTTGGCCATGGACAGTTAGGTGCGGTGGCACGCACGGAGTTTTTAAGTACTTTTTATTAGATGTGATACAGTGTTTCCCGTTGGTTTATTGCGAAATGTATTTCCCCTTTGTCTGCCTTGCCCGCCGCCATTTTCCGATCACCTTGTGGCGCAGTTCAGATTCTTCGATTCGGAAAATGGCCGATCCGAACCATCCGGTTCGAATCGTAAAATGGCCGATTCGGACCATCCGGTCCGAATCGGCGACTCCCCGATCGGTAAGGGCCAATGGGTCCTGGGAGGGCGGGCAGGGATTCCCATTGTATTGTAATTTGTGGAAAGTTGATAAATGCTTGAACTGTAAATAATAAAGCCAGATTTAGCAGTGCATCCAGCCTCGTCTGATGTGTTATTTCTCCGCCGTGCTTCATCTTCTGAGAATCCCTCGCGGTCTCAGGGTACGGTGTTCCAGACGATCCAAACCGAACCGAGCGCTCTGTACCTGCATCAGGGCAGAGGCGCAGCGTATGAGGTTCGGTTCCCAGAATATCTGACGGAGATCCGATCCGAAGGGCGCGGCCGTGTACCGCGCTTCGGTATTGCGAGGGATTGCGGTAAGATCCGAATCCTTTGCAGATCCCGCAGATCCGAAGCTTCATCCATCCCCGATCCAAAAAGTCCTCCACTTGAGATCCGAAGATTCACCCGCACCTGGATCGGAAACGTTTCCCACATAAGATCCGAAGATTCCTCCGCGGCTGGCAGATCCGATCTCCACAGACGTCCCACACCCACAAGGTCAGTGAACCAGCTGCTCGGGACGCTGAGTGCCGTATGGCTCAGTGGTCGGGCTGGTTCTAGGCAGGGGTCCCCTCCACCGCCCGCTAACCCTTCCCCAGGGCCACGCCAGGCCGCACGAGACGCCGAGTGTGCGTCACTCGGTAGTCGGGCCAGCGGTAAGCAACGGGGCCACGCAGATAGAGCACACCCGCAGGCGGAACAACATCCCATTCCGTCATAGTAGTGTTTAAAATACGGGCGTAGTGGACTCTTCCGAGGCCACCGACAAAATTACTTGGAAGTAAAGCGGTACGTCCAGAAACCGGATAAAAATTATGAGTGTAGTGGCCCCCTCCGGGTCCACTGGGGGGAAAAAAAATAATTAATGGCGACATGACCAAGAATTTTCGTGTAATTTTTTTTTTTTTTTTTTTTAGAAAAATAATAGGTACAGAATTTTTAAGAAATGAAGCAGTATAAGTGATAAGTCTGTCACAAAAAATTTAAGAGGCAGTGGGCTCGCAAGTGACCACCATAAAAATTTGAGGTCGCAGGCAAAGAATGTGGTTCGCTAGAGGATTCCCCACAGTTATAGCTTATAGACAAGACAGGAGGGGCTGCAGCCTAAACAAGGACCCCGGTCTTTGCCGTCGGCAGAACTTTAGCAATCCCAGAGAGGGGTGGGATATAATGCGGTAGTAAGTAGGCCGAGCGCCGAGATCCAGAGGGCCTTAAATTGATGTTAGGTAGGCCTCAAACCTACTCACATGGTGGCCGTGTTCCTGCCGCGCGTAGGCCGTGATCTCTCCCAGGGACAATTTGGAGGCGCCAGAAAAAGCTGAGGCAGCCACTGGTATGAGCAGGACACCCTCACCTCTTCTCCAGCAGTAAGCAGGTTGCAGAATTAGCGTCACCCGCTTTGTTCCAGCTCTAGAAGGTGTCTTGCATCCGCCAGATGTCGTGGAATCCTGCCACCCGACGACGTCCCGTGATCTCCAGGGGTGTTAACGGAGCAGGTGGGATACGATAAAATCTGTTTTCGCCGAGATTATTTGCCATAAAAAGACATAAGTCGGCAGGTCGACGGAGCTCAGCTTACACGCATCCTCCTCGCCTGGATGGGGTTGAATACTTTTATCAGTATACCTATATTTCAAAAATCAAAGATGTTACAGGTGTGACATTAGGCATTTACAGTCTTCGTGATAAAAAACAAACATGTGATTTGCTATTTTCCACAAATCCAATTGTCGGGGGAAAGGGGTCTGAATATTTTTATCAGAATACCAATATTTCAAAAACCAAAGATGCTTCAGACGTGAAATTTGGTATTTACAGTCTTCTTGAAAAATAAAAAACAGGTTTTACCATTTTCCAAAAATCCCACGTGGGGGGGTGAATACTTTTCAACAGGATACCTACATCTAAAAAACATAAAATGTTACAGACATAAAAATTGGCATTTAGATTTGTATTAAAAAATTTAAAAACGTATTTTACCATTTTCTAAAAATCCAGTGGGGGGAAGGGTGGGTTGAATACTTTTATCAGTATACCTATATTTCAAAAACCAAAGATGTTACAGGTGTGAAATTTGTAACTTACAATCTTCTTGAAGTAAAAAAAAACATGTGTTTTACCATTTTTCCATTATGTCAGCATCAGGGGATTGATAGCTGCTGATCCAGGACTGATTCATTTTTATAAATGTCAGCCGGTCTACAGAGTTGGTGGATAGACGCACTCTTTTGTCTGTCACAAAACCTCCAGCGGCACTGATCGTCCTTTCAGAAAGCACGCTGGATGAATGGCAACCTAGTAGCTGCATAGCATATTGGCTAAGTTGTGGCCAGTGATCCAATCTCAACACCCAGTAAGCCAGTGGATCATCTGCTCGGAAGTTATCCAGGTCTGCCCTTGCTCCTAGGTAGTCCTGCACCATACGTGAAGATGCTGGCAATGGGTGCCTACATTTGACGTCCCTGGGCGTCTTGGACTAAAAAAAATGTAAAAAGACATCAGTCAAGCGGCCCCGGCCTTCACCTCTATTCCTCTGATCATTCGCAGCCTCAGAAGCACTTGTGTCATCACTTGGTAACCTACCAGTGCCTGGAAAGGTGTTACACAAGTTTCGCTTTAGAGCATCCTCATGTTGTTTCATCCTGTCCTCCTTCTGTGCGGGCAGGATGAGCTCTGCAACTTTACCCTTGTATCGTGGCACAAGAAGGCTTGCCAACCAGTAATGCTCCAGCAGGAATGCTGTCTGAAGAAAGACTGGGGCCTTCAGAGCTAGTGAAGGCCTCCTCTTCCTCCCGCTGCTCTGCCTCTAGAGCCACATCTATAATTCCCTGCAGAGTGTGCTCCAGCAGGAACACTAAAGGAATAGTGTCACTGTTGCATGCACTGTCCCTGCTCACCATCCTCATTGCCTCCTCAAATGGTGACAGTACGGTGCATGCATCCTTGATCATCAGCCACTGCGGGGGGGTGGAGGGGAAACAAGTTGACCTGAACCTGTCCTTGTGCCATACTCACACAGGTACTCATTGATGGCCCTCTGCTGCTTGTTCAGATGCTGCAGCATTTATAATGTTGAGTTCCACCTGGTGGGCATGTCACAGATCAGTTTGTGGGAAGGTGGAATTCTCTTAGAATTTCGGCCAGTCGAACACTTGCTGGGAATGACCATCTGAAGTGGCTGCAGAGTTTTCTGGCCTGGCTGAGAAGCTCTGCCAGCCCTGGGTACCTGGTTAGGAAATGCTGCACCACCTGATTTAGGACGTGTGCTGGGCATGGTACATGCGTCAACTTACCCAGGTGTAGGGTGGAGAGAAGGTTGCTGCCATTATCACAGACGACCATTCCAAGCTGAAGCTGGCATGGTGTTAACCATCTCTGCACCTGCCCCTGCAGAGCTGACAATTTCTGGCACGGTGTGGCTCCTGTCCCCTAAACAAACCAGCTCAAGCACTGTATGGCATCTTTTTTGATTTGAGCCATTGCGTAGCCCCTGCCACTTAAACTTGGTTTAACTGCCACTTCGCTGGAGGAAGAAGGGGGAGAGGTGGTGGTCGAGCAGACAGACCTCATGCAAGCAGCTTTCTGGAGGTGTGGTGGATGAACAAGCTCCAGCACAGAGCCCCGTCTTGGATCCCTCCCATCTCCAATCAGAGTTACCCAGTGTGCCGTGAAGGAAATGTAATGACCCTGTCCATGCTTGCTGGACCACGTGTCTAAAGTCACATGCACCTTGCTGCTGACTGCCTTTCCCAATGACTGGATAACATTGTCTTCCACGTGCTGGTATAGTGCTGGAATGGCCTTCTGTGAAAAGTAATGGCGTTTTGGAACCTGCCACTGTGGTACAGCACATTCAGCAAATTCACGGAAGGAAGTAGAGTCCACCAGCTGGAAAGGCAGCAGCTGCAACGTGAGTAATTTTGCTAAGCTGGCATTTAGATGCTGTGCTTGGGGATGGTTGGGACTATATTTTTTTCTTACGCTGCAGCAGCTGGGGCAATGTAATCTGACTGTAAATCTTCAGCTGATGGGATGCTGTCACATTCTGAGGAAGGACCTGGTACATCCATTACTGTAGCATCATCCCTGTCAGTGGAGGTTGGAGTCAATGACATGGCAGGACATATAGCGGGGGTAGAGACGGGTGAGGAGGACCTACGCAAAGTTTTGCGCCAACGGGATGTGTGGCAGGTGGTCATATGTCGCCTCAAGCACTTGGTACCCAAGCATCCGGCGTCTTTCCCACGCTTGAGCCTCATCTGACATAGATTACAAATAGCAACGGTGCGGTCTGCTGTACATTTCTTAAAGAACTCCCAGACAACAGAGTTCCTGCATGTGTGCTTTGAGACAACAGTGCTCTGCACCTGAGCAGCTCTGACATCTGATGAATTGGACTGGCTACGGTTGGTCATAGAGGACGTTGTGCCTCCTCCTCCTCACTTGACTCCTCCGTTCGATCAGGTGAGTCAGTGACCTCGTCATCGTCATCACCCCCTATCTCCTATTCACTAGAGCCAACCTCGCAATATGCTGCAGCTGCTGGGGCAACATGAGTGCCAGTTATTTGTGTGTAACTGGAACCCCCTTCCTCTAGGTTGATTATACTCCCTTCCTCAACCTTAGAGTTTGATTCAGAGCACTGTAGTTGCTGCGCATCCTCAAGCAGCATGTCACTGTCATTGTAGTCAAACAATTCAGCTGACTCCTCTGTGTGTGATAGTGAGGCTACGGCAGGAGTAGCTGTGGACATGGAGGCTGCATTAGATGCTGAGGTGGACTGTAAACCACTACAAGCCTGGCTGGAAGAGGACTCTGAGGATGGCCTGGTTAGCCAATCCACCAAATCCTCTGTATGTTGCTGCTGCTTAAGAAGATGGCCAGCACCAGTTAGAAAGGACAAGCGTGCCCCTGCAGAGGATGCACCACGTCCACGATGACCAGAGGCACTTCCTCCCGACACAGAGGCTGCTTATCTTATCTGCCTGGGAGCATCTGCCTGTCCTTTTTGGTCTTTCTGACATGGTGAGTGATATATAGATTAAATATACACAGAACTCTGTTATAAAAATTGGAGATATGCTGCAGAACTCTGATTCAACTCTGGTATAAAGATTTCCAGAACTCTGGTATAACTCAGTGAGACACCCTGATAGCTGGCAGCCAGTGACAAGACACAGATTACAATTCCCAGAAACCTCCTATAAATCAGTGCGACCCCCTGATGGGACCCCCTGATACCTGACAAGACAAAGATTGCAATTCGCAGAAATCTGCTAGAAGTATGTGGGATCCCCTGATGGGTGGCAGTGAGAACACACAGATTACCACAATTCCCAGATATTTTGTAGAGATGGGACCCCGACAATTGCTGCTGGCAGTGAACACAAAGATTATAACAATTACACACGGATTATAACAATTCCCAGATATTTTGTAGAAATTACTGACCCCCAAAATACTGGGTGGCAGTGAGAGCACACAGATTAGAACAATTCCCAGAAATATTGTAGAAATGAGACCCGCCCCCCCCCCCGTAGCTGGTGGCAGACTGGCGGTGAGAACACACACACAACAACAATCTCCTCTCAAACACGTGCTGAAGTGCTGTTTGAAGCCTTATATAGTGTGCTGCGGGACTTAGCTTTGTGGGCAAATTTTGCCCAATCATGGGCTCAATCAGGACTCTGAGCCGTGATTGGCATAGTCTTGAACCTGTCTTGCACCTGACCTGTGGTCAGGTGCAAGGCTGTAGCCAAAGTGCATTGTGGTCCATTGTGGGCAAACATGCAGCGAACACGCGGAAATGTTCGTAGTTCGCGAACAGGCGATGTTCGAATCGAACTCCGAACCGAACAGCTCATCCCTACTTTTCATTCGTCGGGTATTTTCACTGCTCCGTCAAATGTTCAAATCTACTCCATTCTGAAAAACCGTAAATAAACAAAAAGGATGGTGCAGACTGTTTGTTTTTTGGAAATGTGATTAAATAATCACATATACAGATTGCACTCACCCAGTTGGAGCCTTGGACCAGGCTCTAAGTATTCAGACTCTAAGGTTTTATTCGTTAGCCAAACCTTTTCAGTGATTCCAATGAAATGAAATGAAATAAAATTTTATTTCTGATTAAAAATTGTCCAGACGCGTTTCGCCCTATAGAACAGTGGGCTTCATCAGTAGAAAATAACATACATTAAAAACAACCCACACTTTTATAGTGGCAAAACTTAATTGTATCCGTATTGATTAAAAACACATGGGTTTCCGGCATGCATGACGCCGGATATGTCAGCTGTGTACTGAGACCTCAATGTTAACCTCTTTGTGCTCCCACCTCTGTCCGGCCTCTTCCAAAACCGGAAGCAACGACAGTGCACGGCGGAACACAATCGTCCATCTCCACGGTCTTACCAAACAAAGAGCCAAAACCGCCTGCCCCCACGGTCAAATCGAACGGAATATATAAGTGTAACGGGTTTTTGCGTAGTCCCACAAATACACCTGTGGTCCTTTACCTCAGTTACCGTCAAGCGCTCTGCAAGCCGATCCTGACCCTCCGCTACCTGGGAGTTGGGGTACATGACTGCGGCAGTGCCTCCACCCAACTGGACATCCAGGCTTTGGGTGTGAGATGCAGTTGGGAACATATTTAAACAAGCAATAAATCAACACAGAGCTGTCTTTTATAGAACTTTGTATTGCACAGCAAAACTCTATGCAAAAATAAATGTAACGGTCTAAATAAATATAATGCAGTGGAATAAGTAAATAACGCAAGAGTCAGTATGAATTTACCCACAAACAATACTGCGGCCCACCCTAGTCTTTTCCCTAATGGTACCATATGTAGGTGGTGCACATTGTTGGGGCCAGAATAATTGTAATCCACTTTGTTTGTAATTTGCTGGGATGTTCCAGGGATCAGAGAAGTCATAGACTGCTGCTTTAGTAACCAGTGTCAGAATGCCTTGTTGTAAAACCAAGGGGAGAGGTCTCAGCTTACCACTCCAGTCTGCAATCAGATTTTGTCCAGGAAGGGGAGAAGCTGCTCCACTGGGATTCCTTCACTCTGCAGAGTGAATCACTGCCAGGAACAGTTCTGTGCTTTGATCTGGATACAGAGTCTGCCAGGAGCCTTTATGCAGGATGCTTCAGCACTGGACACAATACCACAAATCTCAGCCACCATCATCTTCCAGCTTCCTCTCTTGCTGCCCTGCCTCCACACACAAAACCATAGAGCTGCACAGTCTTGAATCTCAGAGCAAACAGAAGGTCGCCATCTGCTGGTTACTACATAGGAACTGCAGGGTAGTAGAATTACTGTACTCCAGGGGTTACATGTTCCCCTTTGAAAATAACTTGCCTTCCACTGGCAAGTCCTGGACAGGAAGCGATCAAAAACCAAACCGTATAAAACATTTATAAAAACCTACAATAACAGTGCTAGCTAATACAATGACATCCTAGCTGGCCAACTACGCTAAAACAGAATGATTTTCATTTACGATTTCAGCTAGCGCATGGAGAAAGGTGGTCATTTTACATGATGCCTGTGTCACTGGAGCATAGCTAGGTTCTCCTATATGATCATAAACCAAGGCTGTAGGAGGCTGCCGTACCCTGGTGCTGTGTCTTGGAAGTCGCTGGGGAAGAGCACTTTCTGACCGTGCCTGGGAAGCTTCGGCTCCTGCCCTGTAGTTGGAGGTCACCAGTGGCTTGAGGCCCTGGCTCTCCCATAGAGCGAGAGTCTCTGACGGTGGTCCCGGGCACAAGACACGGGCTTTCTGGGTTCAAAGATGGAGGACTGTTTGACATAAGAGGGGTTTTAACTCTCTGAGGTGCCACAGGGGTAGGAGACAAATTCTGTGTTCTCTCAGTATGGGGAGACCACCACTGATCATCATCTGTGGAAGTCTCTGAGGTCTCCTCTGTCCCATTTTCAGGACTCGCTGCTGTGCTTTCCTCCAATTCACTACTATGCTCTTCCTTATCATCTGTATAGGCTACCGGTAGTAGATGGTTCCTATGCCAAGCCTTTATCCGTCCTTCAGGCCCTTTCATGTTGTACACTGGCAGTCCTTTTAGCTTAGACACAACTTCGAACAGGGTATCCTTCCATCTGTCTGCTAATTTGTGTTTTCCAAGCACCCCTAGATTCCGCAGTAGAACCTTATCGCCTGCTTGGATTTCCCGATACTTGACTTTGGTATCGTATCTTCTCTTGTTCCGCTCCTCCATTCTTGTCGTAGCTTGAGTAGCCAACTCATAGGCCCTGTGGAGGTTTTGCTTGAGGGTCCTCACATAATGGGAGTGTGAGCTTGAAGTTGTCCCATCAGGGGACACCCCCATCCGGACATCTATTGGTAGTCTAGCTTCCCTTCCAAACATCAGGAAGTAGGGTGAAAATCCTGTAGACTCATTTCTTGTGCAATTTTATATGCGTGGACCATGGTTTCCACGTGCTTACTCCAAGACCGCTTCTCCACTGTTTTCAGAGTCCCAAGCATATCTAGGAGGGTCCTATTAAAACGCTCAGGCTGAGCATCACCCTCTGGGTGGTAGGGTGTTGTTCTGGACTTCTGAACCTGCAACATATCCAGCAGCTCTTTGATCAACTTGCTCTCAAAGTCTCTACCTTGATCAGAATGTATTCGATTGGGTAGACCATAGTGCATGAAATACTTCTGCCACAGGACTTTAGCTACGGTCACAGCCTTCTGGTCTTTAGTAGGAAAGGCCTGAGCATATCTGGTAAAATGATCTGTAACCACTAGAACATTCCCGATTCCAGTAGTATCATTCTCCATACATAGATAGTCCATGCACACAAGATCCAGGGGCCCTGTGCTTTTAAGGTGGCCCATAGGGGCAGCTCTCACAGGTAGGGTCTTTCTCTGAATACATCTTCTGCAGGTTTTCACATAATGTTCAACACATTCCCTCATACAAGACCGGTTCTATTGGCCTCGTATCAGTCCATAGGTTTTGTCAACTCCAAGATGACCTTATTGATCATGGAGAGCTCTCATGACTATTCCTCGGTATCTATGAGGTAGTACCAGCTGCTTTCGACCTGGGTGGTCGTGGTATTTCAAAATTCTATATAGGATCCCATCTTCCAGATGTAGTTTACTCCACTCTCTCCGGTACACGTCTCTATGTCCTATTGGAAGGGAGCTCAGCAATTTAGGATTCTTAACTCTCATCGCCTTGAGGACTGTCCCTATATACCAATCCTGTGATTGGGCTTTCTTTTTTTCTTCATTGGTTATTTGAGACCAATGTTGAAGGATGACTGGAGCACAAAATAACTCTGGTACTGCTTCTGAGGAGTAACTGATGGAATCTATTCCTCTAAGGTCAGTGAACTCCTCCTGTTTCTCGGCCACTACATAGGTGCGGCAAAAAGCCCCTACCCCTGGCCCAGGAATTTCTTCCCATTCTTCCTTTTCTTCATGAGGAAGCAGTCCAGGTCTGCGAGACAGAGCATCTGCACTGACATTATTGGGGCCTGGCTTGTATTTAAGGCTGAAATTATAGCTCGACAATGCTGCCAGCCACCTGTGTCCTGTGGCATCTAGTTTAGCCGTAGTTTGAATATATGTAAGTGGATTATTATCTGTCCTTACTTCAAATGTTGTACCATATAAATAGTCATGCAATTTGTCTACACTTGCCCACTTAAGAGCCAAGAATTCTAGCTTGTGGACTGGATAGCTTTTTTTCTGCACCAGTTAGACTTCTGTTTATGTATGCCACAGGTCTTAACCCTTCTGGGTAGCTTTGATGTAATACACCCCCTAGGGCCTCCATACTGGCATCGACATGGAGCACATACTGCTTCTCGGGGGCTGCATACGCCAAGACTGGGGCTTCTGTAAGTCTTTCTTTCAAGGTTAAAAGGCTTCTTCACATCCTGAAGTCCATTTGTTTCCGAAGGAGTCTTTAGGACTGGGTACCTTAGCACCTTCTATATCAGAGGTAACCTTTAACAAATTATGTAACTCTCGAGCAATCTTCGAGTAGTCCTTCACGAACCTTTGGTAATAACCACAGAACCCTAGGATTGGACGTAGCTCACTGATGGTATCTGGCCTAGGCCAATTCACCACTGCTTCAATTTTGGCCGGGTCCGTTGCCACTCCTTCTGCAGAGACAATATGACCTACAGTTGTGTTCAAAATTATTCAACCCCCACTGAAATTTAGTGTTTTGGCCAGTTTGACATTGATTTTGATCATTCAGTCATCTTGCTTACAATTAAATCAAAGAGACACGTGTAGGTCAGACAAATATAACATAACATTTATAATGAAATAACCACAAATGTCTTTTCTGTGCTCACATCATTATCAGTTTTATTCAACCCCCAAGTGACATTCAATCTTAGTACTTAGTACAACATCCTTTTACAGTTATAACAGCTTTTAAACGTGAAGCATAGCTTGACACAAGTGTCTTGCAGCGATCTACGGGTATCTTCGCCCATTCGTCATGGGCAAAAGCCTCCAGTTCAGTCACATTCTTAGGCTTGCGCACTGCAACTGCTTTCTTTAAGTCCCACCAGAGGTTCTCAATCGGATTTAAGTCAGGTGACTGCGATGGCCACTCCAATGTTCCAGCCTTTAATCTGCAACCATGCTCTAGTGGACTTGGAGGTATGCTTGGGATGATTGTCCTGTTGAAAGGTCCAACGTCTCCCAAGCCTCAGATTTGTGATGGACTGCATCACATTGTCATCCAATATCTCCTGGTACTGAAGAGAATTCATGGTACCTTGCACACGCTGAAGCTTCCCTGTACCTGCAGAAGCAAAACAGCCCCAAAGCATGATTGACCCCCCCCCGCCATGCTTCACAGTAGGCAAGGTGTTCTTTTCTTCATAGGCCTTGTTCTTCCTCCTCCAAACATAGCGTTGATCCATGGGCCCAAACAGTTCTAATTTTGTTTCATCAGTCCACAGAACACTATCCCAAAACTTCTGTGGTTTGTCCACATGACTTTTGGCATAATGCAGTCAACTCTTCTTATTCTTTGGAGACAGCAAGGGGGTGCGCCTGGGAGTTCTGGCATGGAGGCCTTCATTACGCAGTGTGTGCCGTATTGTCTGAGCTGAAACTTCAGTACCCACATCTGACAAATCTTTTCTCAGTTCCTCAGCAGTCACACGGGGACTTTTCTCCACTCTACGCTTCAGGTAGCGCACGGCGGTCGAAGTCAGCATCTTTCTGCCACGACCAGGTAGCGTTTCAACAGTGCTCTTTGCCTTGAATTTGCGAATGATGCTTCCTACGGTCTCTCTTGGTATGTTTAACATCTTTGCAATCTTCTTATAGCCATTGCCCTTCCTGTGAAGATCAATCACCTCTTCTCTTGTCTTCCTGGACCATTCTCTTGACTTCACCCTGTTTGTAACCACACCAGTAAATGTCTAGAAGGAGCTGAGTATCAGTCATTTTAAAGCTGCCTAATTGGTGCTTATTATGCTTTATTGCTGCTCCGTGACATCCACAGGTGTTTTCAATACCTGATTGAAAACACTTGCATGAACCTCTGTTCTTCAGAGTGGTAGTCTTTAAGGGGTTGAATAATTGTGTCAATGAAGAATTCACAAAAGAAACATTTACTACTGTATTACAAAACCAATTGATGTCATTTTAGTTGCATATGGTTCTTTAAAAAGTCCTTGTAGGATTTCATTCTGAATACAATTACAAATGTACACTAAATTCCCTAAAACCCTTTACAGCATTGGGGGTTGAATAATTTTGAACACAACTGTATATATGTGACAGAGTCCCGTGCAAAGCGACATTTGTTTAATGATAATTTCAGACCCTCTGCTTGGAGTCGATCCAGCACTTTCAGTAATCGCTGTTCGTGTTCTTCCGGGGTCCTTCCTAACACTATGAGGTCATCCAGATACACTAGGCACTCCTTGGGATTCATATCCCCCACAGTCAAGGACTCAACTAGGTATTGCCTGGTTCCTCCTGATATTTCAAGATGCATAGAAGCTATGGCTCGTAGAGTCTTGGTTTCTCCAGGCTTCAGAATTACAGACTCTTTTCCTGAGTAATAGCATGACCCAGGTTTAGCTTGTAGGGCTAGTCGACGACACTCCTTTCCTAAAACAGGGCTGACCTCCATTAGTCGTGCTAGAGATACATCTCCCACTTCAGAAAGATAGGTCCTGAACATGTCCTGCACAATTCTTGCATTGGTACCCAGAATAATTGGAGCACATGGTTTTCTTTCCACTGGGCATATAAGAGCTTCCAATTCCATAGGACAGATCATTCCTGTGTTTAATTGTGGGATGGTTACAGTAACCCTTATGTATCCCTGTACAGATTGGGCCTGAGATGCCACTTCCCACAACTGCAACTCTCCCGCAGGCTCCAGAGGAATATGAAAAAATAAGTATGTGGACGGTAGCCCGAAATAGGAGGGTTAATGCAGTACCAAATAAAGG
>CM019063.1:531647421-531763729 GCA_009667805.1 Leptobrachium leishanense | reverse complement strand
GGAAGGCAGTCAGCAACAAGGTGCATGTGACTTTAGACAAGTGGTCCAGCAAGCATGTTACATTTCCTTCACGGCACACTGGGTAACTCTGATTGCAGCTGGGAGGGATCCGAGACGGGGCTCTGTGCTGGAGCTTGTTCATCCACCAATACTGTGCTTGAGCTGGTTTGTTTAGGGGACAGGAGCCACACCGGGCCAGAAATTCTGTCAGCTCTGCAGGGCCAGGTGCAGAGATGGTTAACACCACGCCAGCTTCAGCTGGGAATGATCGTCTGTGATAATGGCAGCAATCTTCTCTCCGCCCTACACAAGGGTAAATTGACACATGTACCATGCCTAGCACACGTCCTAAATCTAGTGGTACAGCGTTTCCTAACCAAGTACCCAGGGCTGCCAGAGCTTCTCAGCCAGGCCAAAAAAGTCTGCAGCCACTTCAGATGGTCATTCCCAGCAAGCGTTCGCCTGGCAGAAATTCAAAGAGAATTCCACCTTCCCACACACCATCTGATCTGTGACATGCCCACCAGGTGGAACTCGACATTAGCAATGCTGCAGCGTCTGCACAAGCAGCAGAGGGCCATCAACGAGTACGTGAGTGAGTATGGCACAAGGAAAGTTTCAGGTCAACTTGGTTCCCCCCCCGCAGTGGCTGATGATCAAGGATGCATTCACTGTACTGTCACCATTTGAGGAGGCAACGAGGATGGTGAGCAGGGGCAGTGCATGCATCAGTGACACAATTCCTTTAGTGTTCCTGCTGGAGCATACTCTGCAGGGAATTATAGATGTGGCTCTAGAGGCAGAGCAGTGGGAGGAAGAGGAGGCCTTCGCTAGCTCTCAAGGCCCCAGTCTTTCCGCAGACAGCATTCCAGCGGGTCCTACTCAGATCAGACAGGAGGAGGAGGAATATTTAAGTAGTGGGTGCATTTGAAGGTGTGGATTCCTCAAGGGAGGGTTTCGTGTGCCCAGAAACATAAGGGCTAGTGCGTGGCTGGGAGGAGGAAGTGCACGATGTGATCATCCTCATTGACCAGGAAGACTCGGAAGCTAATGCCACCTCCAACCTACCCTGCATGGGCTCCCTTATAATGCAAAGCCTGCTATAAGACCCCAGGATTCGTGCTGTCAAGGAGAGAGATCATTACTGGTTGGCAACCCTTCTTGATCCACGATAAAAGGGTAAAGTTGCAGAGCTCATCCTGCCCGCACAGAGGGAGCATAGGATGTAAAAACTTGAGGATGTTCTAAAGCGACACTGTGTAACACCTTTCCAGGCACTGGTAAATTACCAAGTGATGACACACGTGCTTCTGAGGCTGCGGATGATCAGAGGAATAGAGGTGAAGGCCGGGGCCGCTTGACTGATGCATTTTTATTTTTTTTAGTCCACGACACACAGGGACGTCAAATGTAGGCACCCATTGTCAGCGTCTTCACCATATGGTACAGGACTACCTAGGGGCAAGGGCAGACCTGGATACCTTTCCAGCAGATGATCCACTGTCTTACTGGGTGTTGAGATTGGATCACTGGCCAGAACTTAGGAAATATGCTATGCAGCTACTAGGTTGCCCTTCATCCAGCGTGCTTTCTGAAAGGACGTTTAGTGCCGCTGGAGGTTTAGTCACAGACAAAAGGGTGCGTCTGTCCACTGACTCTGTAGACCGGCTGACATTTATAAAACTGAATCAGTCCTGGATCAGCAGTTATCAATCCCCTGATGCTGACTTAACGGAAGTAGATCGGGGATGTCTGTTGCAAGCACAAAACCTCCAGCACTGAACTCTTCCACAATACCACAAAAGGGTTACGGTGTGAATGCACTTGCTGCCATGAAAGGTGCAATATTTGGCTGCACTGATGCCTGTGCCAGATTTATATCATTTTAATTTTTTGAACAGCAGGGTCCAACCCTGCACTCTTCCACAATACTACAGAGGGGTTACTGTATGATAGTACTTGCAGGCCTGGCACCAAAAGCACAATATTTGGGTGCACTGCCACTGACGCCTGTATCAGATTCATATCCTCAGAGGGGTTACGGTGTGACAGCACTGCTGCCGACGCAAAAGGCACAGTTTTTTTAAAGCACCTATTGTTACTTTCTTCCAAAGCCTGCATAAGTTTCACAATAATTTAGCCAAAAAAATCAGTAAACTTTTTCTGCGTGTCCAAAAATGTCTCCTCTTTTCATACAGACTGCCTCCCCAAGCAGTTGTTTATGGATAGATTAAAGGAAAAGCATTTACCGTCATTTGAAACGTTATTTTTTTTTGTTTCTATACATCATAGAAATCCGCCACTTCACGGGCAGGTTATGGGGTCCTCCTAGGCACGATATTTGAAGGAATTTTTCGTTTTTATTTTTAACCCTAATTTCATGGAAAACTCACTGTCCCTTTTTAAGAACGTGTTTTTTTTTTTTTTTAAAGTTTTTGTCCTTGTTTCCTGTCCCCCAGGGCACTACCCGGACCCCCATACACCTTTTATGGCAAATATCTAGCATATATGCCCTCTTGGAGGGCACGCTAAAAACCGAATTTTCAGCCCCATTGACTTGTATCGAGTTCGGATTCAAACATTTGGAAAGTTCGGGCTCAGTACGAACCCGAACTCGGGCGTGTTCGGCTCATCCCTAGTGGTAGGTAGCAGGATCACAGGGGAACACTGTGAGTGGCAGGCAATTTGAAATATGTGGGTATATTGACACAGCAAGACCAGGGGTCACCACCAGGCCACATTGCAAATTTGTGCAGTGCCTGGTGCCCCTCCTATGCCACATTGCCAAAGGAGGGGACCACACACTCTGTAGATTGGCCCTGTGGCACAGGAGGGGCACCAGGCACAGCATAGATTGGCATGGTACGGATTGGGTGGAGGGGGGCACCAAAATGCAAGTTCACCAGAGTAAACAAAAATGCTTGCACCGGCCCTGGATACCACACACAGACCTATACGTAATATATCAACACGTGTGTGTGTGTGTGTATAATAGATAGATAGATAGAGATAGAGATAGAGATAGAGATAGAGATATATATATATATATATCTCTATCTATATCTATCTATCTATCCTCAGACCATATATACACATACGTACATGTGGACAATCTCAACTAAATGCTCCCCCCCCTCCCATTTGACTGATCCCTCCAGAAGAAATGTTGAACCTGACAGAGCAGAGAATATATATTATTCTCTATCAGGTTCAACATTTCTTCTGGAGGGATCAGCCAAATTGGGGGGGGGGCAATTAGTTGCCAAAATGTGTGTGTAATACAAGTCTGGATATATATATATCATACCTGCCCTTACCTTCCTGTATAAATTTGCTAAAAATATACACACACAAAAAAACAAACCACTGCCTGACACCCTGCGCAGCCCACATGCCACCCCCCTGTACCTGGCTGAATGTATCTAATATATCTAAAGAAAAAAAAAGTTTTATTTTATGTTCCCTGGGACTTTTAAAAATGTCCTCCCGGTTTTTTTTTTTTTTTTTTTTGAAATGTGTCACCTTATCTTAGCCTGGTGGTCAGTGGGGGCTCCCTGGATCCTGGTTGTGGGGGGGTCTGCCGTGGCCGCAGGTGCAGTGACTCCCTCCCTGCGCTGCCTATCTCTGCCACATGAACCCGGGCGGCTAGCCCACACAGTCGCAGCTCTGTCATCCGGCGGCTGAATGCTCCTCAACGCTTGTCCTCTACAGTGCCTGATTAGAGGGCCATGTCTGCCTAATGTTTTAGTAACAAGAATGTTTTATCCCATAGGCTTCAATGTTAAAAATATTCCCGTCTTTTTAATTCAATATCTAATAAACCGTTGCTTATAATATTCTGCAGTAAAGAGTCTCTTTTATTTCTAGATTTTAAGCATTTTTTTATACTTAATTTTTTTTATAAAAAAAATTTGAACTCGCACCGAACACGCGTAAATGTTCAAAGTTTGCGAACTGTCGAATGTTCGATGCGAACTCCGAACATATCGAACCGAACAGCTCATCCCTAGTGTCAAGTGCTCGTGACATTTCAGGAGATAATATAGAGTGAAGTGAATCTTTAAGATATGTACGGACTTCCTCACTATCCGGCAGTGTGTCGCGCAGTTGGTATAAAGATGTGAAATATTTATGAAAAGCATCTGTGATATCATTAAGAAGAAGGTCCGGCCTGTTAGACGGTTTAATTTTAGGAATATAGGTAGCTTGTTGTGTGAGCCAGCAAATGACCTCATTTATTGCCTTGTACATAAAACAATTGTTTAGTGTGTCGAAGCGCTTTAAACGCCTAGTGAGACATTTAACTTTTTCAAGTGAGCTCTTTAAGAGTCACTTCTAGTTCATGGATTCTGTCAAGTATGGAGAAAAGGGTCGCTCCAATGTTTTTTTTTTTTGGTTTTTTAAAGCTGGGCCCCAAGATGTATAAATTTACCTCGAAAGACGCATTTATGGGCTTCCCAAATTAGTGGCAGAGAGACCCCGGAAGAAGAGATATCCTCAAAATAGTGATCTATCATATCCTTGGCATCTTATCTAACCAGCACATCTCGTAATATCGATTCGTTTAATCTCCAGACACACTGTGGGGATGGTAAGGTAAGGATATCTACGGTCAAAAATACTGGTGCATGGTCGGACCATGTAAAAGGGGCGATCGTCGCCGACTGTAGCGCATGTAGATGAAAGTGTGGTATCAAGAAGGTGTCGAGTCTTGAATATGAGTGTGCTGCATGCGAGTAAAATGTGTAATCTTTAACCATAGGATACAACAACCTCCATCTGTCAACCAGTTGATGTTGGTGCAATAGTTGTAAATATCTGTGATGCATCGACGTTTCCGGTTTATGAGCGGGTGCAACAGCCTCACGAGAATTATCAAGTGGGATATTAAAATCCCCTCCGCAGATCAAGAGACCGTCTCCGAAGTCTGAGAGCTGCGATAAATAGATCGCAAAGCTCTGCACTGATTCTTATTGGGCAAATATACATTAGCTAATGTAAGTGTCTGTGTACCAAGTGTCCCTTTCAGGAATAAATATCTACCGTGGGGGGGGGGGGGCGCGTCAAGTTTTTTTGATGTGTACAAATGAATGGAACATGTTTGGCTATCAAAGTGGCTACTCCTTGGGATATAGAGGATACATAAGATACTATAGAAGGTTTGTGAGTAATATCGAGAGGTGAGCGTAGGTGCCGAATCTGCACGAACATGTGTCTTTTGTAAAAATGCAATCTCTCCACATTGTCTATGTAAGTCAAGTAGTGCCATATGTCTTTTCTGTGGTGAATTGAAACCCCTAACATTTACAGGGTAATTCAAAGAGATTGGAAAAGTCACCGCACGTTCGGTGACTTTTCATTCTCTTCAATTCGGTTCCTTTTGCCGATCCCATTTCAGTGACCCTGCGGTGTATTCAGCAAACACCACATGGTCCTCGAATTGCAGGGAAAAGCTGCCGCAAACCTGACAAACTAACCGCAAAACCCAGCGAATGCACGCTGAAAACTGCAAAAACATCTGCATTAACACACTGAAAACCATGGCAAAACCCGAACAGGAGCCGATCACAGGCAGCCTCCGACACCGCAGAAGAGGCAGTGAATAAATTAGGAAAACAGTTTGCATGAATGATTGAAAAGTGAAACGCTGTTTGCAAAGAAACTACTGAGCGAAAATGTCTAAAATTTATGAGGTCCAGGGAATGATAATAAAGAGGGCTGTTACAGAAAAAATAGGTAAACTTAAAAAAAATAAAAAATCCAGAAAAATGCTTAAATCTATAAATAGACATTTTACTGCAGAATTTTATAATGAAGGGTTTATTAGATATTGAATTAAAACCGGAATATTTTTAACATTGAAGCCTATGGGATTCGCCTGAATAAACTTGCCGAATTAAACCACCGAATGGCAGGGCTGGTTTGTGTTCTCTGAATAGCCGAAGCATTGCTTTTTCATGAGGTTTTCACTGCCCTCGAACAGGCACCGTATGTTCAGGCTGTTCGCCAGGATTTGGCAAATTGCCTGCTCTCTGGATGGTCGGATGGCCAAGAAAGTTAACCGAACGCTGATTTTCAGCGTACGGTTACCTTTCTCAAGCAATTCGGATCTCCTATGAATAACCCTGATTAGTGTAATAAATTTTATCGGAGCCATAATGTATTAGTGAACAAAAGGGTAAGTACTTTGACTCTTATATGGGAAACCTTCTTCAAAGATGTGACCAAGACCTTGTTAAAACGATGCATAAACTGGGACCTTATAAAACGTATGCAATAAACAGTAATAGTTTGACGAGAGCAAACATTTTTGTAAGAAAATCAAAAGAGCAAAAAAAACAGAAAAAGCGACGGTGTAGAAACTGCGATACGTTACCAGATCGTCCAAGGGAAGAGTGAACAAAACTTCCACGGCATCAGGTGGGGGGCGTTTGGCTCAAAATAACCAAACTACAATAACGTATCTGAAAAAACAGAGGGACATCAAAATTGTATCCAACATGTAGACTGAGTAAGGGAAATCTATTATTGAGAACAACCAACAAACGTCTGAATTTGTAGTCCTGTGGTAAAAAGGGTAGAATCTTCACAAAGGCAGCAAAAGTTCAGAATCAGCCAGGGTCTTGTTGTGAGGTGGTGGAACGTTGCGAACGTGGTAGACCAGGACCCCGTTTGACAGCGTGGGCGTTGCTGTTGAGGTAAGCTGATGAGCAAAATCCAACGATTGTCCGCCATACCAACCTTGTATGTCCACATTTTCCAGGGCCAGTGCCGTTAAAAGTGGGGGGAAATCCACTGCACAAGTGATCCCATTAAAAAACGCCATCCAGCGTCACTTGTAATGAGAATGGGTAGCCCCATCGATATTTTACTTGATGGTCCCGCAGTATCTCCGTAATGGGTTTCAACATTCTTCGAGCCTGAAGTGTATGCCAGGATAAGGCCGGATATAAATGTAAAACATTCCCAAACGGGTCATTAATCTCCTGACGTCGTGCAGCTTGCAATATATCTTCTTTCTGGCGGAACTTGTGCAATCTGCAAATTATATCTCTGGGGGCCGCGTTTGGGGCACCTTTCGGTTTTAAAGAACGGTGTGCTCTGTCAAAATAGGTCGGGGTGTCAAATGTTTTTTTTAAATCGTTGAATATAGGCCTCAGTAGGTCTGGAAGTATTTCCTTACCATCCTGAGCTTCCGGTAAGCCTCTCAAACGCAGATTATTGCGACAACCCCTATTGTCCTGATCGAGTGCTCGGTGTAGACGTTGTAAGTTTTGGGCATTCAATCCAGTTTCCAGGTGATGCAAACGATCTTCCACGTCATCTTTCTCATCTTCAAGATCTTGTACTCTCGTACCAATATGGCGGACATCTGCCGCCACTGATTCCAAGCAGGATGCGAATGATGCTTCTAGTTTTGCAAGGAATGATTCCATATCATCCTTGGTGGGTAGAGACCTGAGAATGTCTCATACCGTAAGTTCCGAGTCGTCAGTCGGGCTGAGAGCGGCCGACGATTCTCTAGAGCATAGAGGAATCTGCACCATCTTATCTCCTCGTGGCACCGCACCTCCAGTCAGTGGTTCTTCAAAGAAACATGTGATGTTGACACTCTTCGTCAGTTTACCTGCGGACTTTGTGCGACAGGATGGTTGGGACTTCTTTCTGTAGCTCATAATACCTTACTGCTGTCAGGATTCCCAAAGGTTGTCCCTCTCTGTTCCGTAGCCGTCTCACTGAGTGGCCATGCCCGGCGACCTCCCAGCCACTAAGATGATAAAATTAACGATCCATGGCGGCGGGTCGTACAGGGACCAACACAGGAAAAATAAAGTAGTGTTTAAAATACGGGCGTAGTGGACTCTTCCGAGGCCACCGACAAAATTACTTGGAAGTAAAGCGGTACGTCCAGAAACCGGATAAAAATTATGAGTGTAGTGGCCCCCTCCGGGTCCACTGGGGGGAAAAAAAATAATTAATGGTGACATGACCAAGAATTTTCGTGTAAATTTTTTTTTTTTTTTCAGAAAAATAATAGAAATTCTGTACCTAAGAAATGAAGCAGTATAAGTGATAAGTCTGTCACAAAAAATTTAAGAGGCAGTGGGCTCGCAAGTGACCACCATAAAAATTTGAGGTCGCAGGCAAAGAATGTGGTTCGCTAGAGGATTCCCCACAGTTACAGCTTATAGACAAAACAGGAGGGGCTGTGGCCTAAACAAGGACCCCGGTCTTTGCCGTCGGCAGAACTTTAGCAATCCCAGAGAGGGGTGGGATATAATGCGGTAGTAAGTAGGCCGAGCGCCGAGATCCAGAGGGCCTTAAATTGATGTTAGGTAGGCCTCAAGCCTACTCACATGGTGGCCGTGTTCCTGCCGCGCGTAGGCCGTGATCTCTCCCAGGGACAATTTGGAGGCGCCAGAAAAAGCTGAGGCAGCCACTGGTATGAGCAGGACACCCTCACCTCTTCTCCAGCAGTAAGCAGGTTGCAGAATTAGCGTCACCCGCTTTGTTCCAGCTCTAGAAGGTGTCTTGCATCCGCCAGATGTCGTGGAATCCTGCCACCCGACGACGTCCCGGTGTTAACGGGGCAGGTGGGATATGATAAAATCTGTTTTCGCCGAGATTATTTGCCATAAAAAGACATTTAAGTCGGCAGGTCGACGGAGCTCAGCTCACACGCATCCTCCTCGCCTGGATGGGGTTGAATACTTTTATCAGTATACCTATATTTCAAAAACCAAAGATGTTACAGGTGTGACATTAGGCATTTACAGTCTTCGTGATAAAAAACAAACATGTGATTTGCTATTTTCCACAAATCCAATTGTGGGGGTTCGGGGGAAAGGGGTCTGAATATTTTTATCAGAATACCTATATTTCAAAAACCAAAGATGTTTCAGACATGAAATTTGGTATTTACAGTCTTCTTGAAAAATAAAAAACAGGTGTTTTACCATTTTCCAAAAATCCCACGTGGGGGGTGAATACTTTTCAACAGGATACCTACATCTAAAAAACATAAAATGTTACAGACATAAAAATTGGCATTTAGATTTGTATTAAAAAATTTAAAAACATATTTTACCATTTTCTAAAAATCCAGTGGGGGGGGGAGGGTGGGTTAAACTTTTCACTATACCTATATTTCAAAATCAATGATGTTACAGGTGTGAAATTTGTAACTTACAATCTTCTTGAAGTAAAAAAAAACATGTGTTTTACCATTTTTCCATTACGTCAGCATCAGGGGATTGATAGCTGCTGATCCAGGACTGATTCATTTTTATAAATGTCAGCCGGTCTACAGAGTGGGTGGATAGACGCACTCTTTTGTCTGTCACAAAACCTCCAGCGGCACTGATCGTCCTTTCAGAAAGCACGCTGGATGAATGGCAACCTAGTAGCTGCATAGCATATTGGCTAAGTTGTGGCCAGTGATCCAATCTCAACACCCAGTAAGCCAGTGGATCATCTGCTGGGAAGTTATCCAGGTCTGCCCTTGCCCCTAGGTAGTCCTGCACCATACGTGAAGATGCTGGCAATGGGTGCCTACATTTGACGTCCCTGGGCGTCTTGGACTAAAAAAATGTAAAAAGACATCAGTCAAGCGGCCCCGGCCTTCACCTCTATTCCTCTGATCATTCGCAGCCTCAGAAGCACTTGTGTCATCACTTGGTAACCTACCAGTGCCTGGAAAGGTGTTACACAAGTGTCGCTTTAGAGCGTCCTCATGTTGTTTCATCCTGTCCTCCTTCTGTGCGGGCAGGATGAGCTCTGCAACTTTACCCTTGTATCGTGGAACAAGAAGGCTTGCCAACCAGTAATGCTCCAGCAGGAATGCTGTCTGAAGAAAGACTGGGGCCTTCAGAGCTAGTGAAGGCCTCCTCTTCCTCCCGCTGCTCTGCCTCTAGAGCCACATCTATAATTCCCTGCAGAGTGTGCTCCAGCAGGAACACTAAAGGAATAGTGTCACTGTTGCATGCACTGTCCCTGCTCACCATCCTCATTGCCTCCTCAAATGGTGACAGTACAGTGCATGCATCCTTGATCATCAGCCACTGCGGGGGGGAACCAAGTTGACCTGAACCTGTCCTTGTGCCATACTCACACAGGTACTCATTGATGGCCCTCTGCTGCTTGTGCAGATGCTGCAGCATTTATAATGTTGAGTTCCACCTGGTGGGCATGTCACAGATCAGTTTGTGGGAAGGTGGAATTCTCTTAGAATTTCGGCCAGTCGAACACTTGCTGGGAATGACCATCTGAAGTGGCTGCAGAGTTTTCTGGCCTGGCTGAGAAGCTCTGCCAGCCCTGGGTACCTGGTTAGGAAATGCTGCACCACCTGATTTAGGACGTGTGCTGGGCATGGTACATGCGTCAACTTACCCAGGTGTAGGGTGGAGAGAAGGTTGCTGCCATTATCACAGACGACCATTCCAAGCTGAAGCTGGCATGGTGTTAACCATCTCTGCACCTGCCCCTGCAGAGCTGACAATTTCTGGCCCGGTGTGGCTCCTGTCCCCTAAACAAACCAGCTCAAGCACTGTATGGCATCTTTTTTGATTTGAGCCATTGCGTAGCCCCTGCCACTTAAACTTGGTTTAACTGCCACTTCGCTGGAGGAGGAAGAGGGAGAGGTGGTGGTCGAGCAGACAGACCTCATGCAAGCAGCTTTCTGGAGGTGTGGTGGATGAACAAGCTCCAGCACAGAGCCCCGTCTTGGATCCCTCCCATCTCCAATCAGAGTTACCCAGTGTGCCGTGAAGGAAATGTAATGACCCTGTCCATGCTTGCTGGACCACGTGTCTAAAGTCACATGCACCTTGCTGCTGACTGCCTTTCCCAATGACTGGATAACATTGTCTTCCACGTGCTGGTATAGTGCTGGAATGGCCTTCTGTGAAAAGTAATGGCGTTTTGGAACCTGCCACTGTGGTACAGCACATTCAGCAAATTCACGGAAGGAAGTAGAGTCCACCAGCTGGAAAGGCAGCAGCTGCAACGTGAGTAATTTTGCTAAGCTGGCATTTAGATGCTGTGCTTGGGGATGGTTGGGACTATATTTTTTTCTTACGCTGCAGCAGCTGGGGCAATGTAATCTGACTGTAAATCTTCAGCTGATGGGATGCTGTCACATTCTGAGGAAGGACCTGGTACATCCATTACTGTAGCATCATCCCTGTCAGTGGAGGTTGGAGTCAATGACATGGCAGGACATATAGCGGGGGTAGAGACGGGTGAGGAGGACCTACGCAAAGTTTTGCGCCAACGGGATGTGTGGCAGGTGGTCATATGTCGCCTCAAGCACTTGGTACCCAAGCATCCGGCGTCTTTCCCACGCTTGAGCCTCATCTGACATAGATTACAAATAGCAACGGTGCGGTCTGCTGTACATTTCTTAAAGAACTCCCAGACAACAGAGTTCCTGCATGTGTGCTTTGAGACAACAGTGCTCTGCACCTGAGCAGCTCTGACATCTGATGAATTGGACTGGCTACGGTTGGTCATAGAGGACGTTGTGCCTCCTCCTCCTCACTTGACTCCTCCGTTCGATCAGGTGAGTCAGTGACCTCGTCATCGTCATCACCCCCTATCTCCTATTCACTAGAGCCAACCTCGCAATATGCTGCAGCTGCTGGGGCAACATGAGTGCCAGTTATTTGTGTGTAACTGGAACCCCCTTCCTCTAGGTTGATTATACTCCCTTCCTCAACCTTAGAGTTTGATTCAGAGCACTGTAGTTGCTGCGCATCCTCAAGCAGCATGTCACTGTCATTGTAGTCAAACAATTCAGCTGACTCCTCTGTGTGTGATAGTGAGGCTACGGCAGGAGTAGCTGTGGACATGGAGGCTGCATTAGATGCTGAGGTGGACTGTAAACCACTACAAGCCTGGCTGGAAGAGGACTCTGAGGATGGCCTGGTTAGCCAATCCACCAAATCCTCTGTATGTTGCTGCTGCTTAAGAAGATGGCCAGCACCAGTTAGAAAGGACAAGCGTGCCCCTGCAGAGGATGCACCACGTCCACGATGACCAGAGGCACTTCCTCCCGACACAGAGGCTGCTTATCTTATCTGCCTGGGAGCATCTGCCTGTCCTTTTTGGTCTTTCTGACATGGTGAGTGATATATAGATTAAATATACACAGAACTCTGTTATAAAAATTGGAGATATGCTGCAGAACTCTGATTCAACTCTGGTATAAAGATTTCCAGAACTCTGGTATAACTCAGTGAGACACCCTGATAGCTGGCAGCCAGTGACAAGACACAGATTACAATTCCCAGAAACCTCCTATAAATCAGTGCGACCCCCTGATGGGACCCCCTGATACCTGACGACAAGACAAAGATTGCAATTCGCAGAAATCTGCTAGAAGTATGTGGGATCCCCTGATGGGTGGCAGTGAGAACACACAGATTACCACAATTCCCAGATATTTTGTAGAGATGAGACCCCGACAATTGCTGCTGGCAGTGAACACAAAGATTATAACAATTACACACGGATTATAACAATTTCCAGATATTTTGTAGAAATTACTGACCCCCAAAATACTGGGTGGCAGTGAGAGCACACAGATTAGAACAATTCCCAGAAATATTGTAGAAATGAGACCCGCCCCCCCCCCCGTAGCTGGTGGCAGACTGGCGGTGAGAACACACACACAACAACAAACACATGCTGAAGTGCTGTTTGAAGCCTTATATAGTGTGCTGCGGGACTTGGCTTTGTGGGCAAATTTTGCCCAATCAGGACTCTGAGCCGTGATTGGCATAGTCTTGAACCTGTCTTGCACCTGACCTGTGGTCAGGTGCAAGGCTGTAGCCAAAGTGCATTGTGGTGCATTGTGGGCAAACATGCAGCGAACACGCGGAAATGTTCGTAGTTTGCGAACAGGCGATGTTCGAATCGAACTCCGAACCGAACAGCTCATCCCTACTTTTCATTCGTCGGGTATTTTCACTGCTCCGTCAAATGTTCAAATCTACTCCATTCTTAAAAACCGTAAATAAACAAAAAGGATGGTGCAGACTGTTTTTTGGAAATGTGATTAATCACATATACAGATTGCACTCACCCAGTTGGAGCCTTGGACCAGGCTCTAAGTATTCAGACTCTAAGGTTTTATTCCTTAGCCGAACCTTTTCAGTGATTCCAATGAAATAAAATAGAAATAAAATTTATTTCTGATAAAAATTGTCCAGATGCGTTTCGCCCTATAGAACAGTGGGCTTCATCAGTAGAAAATAACATACATTAAAAACAACCCACACTTTTATAGTGGCAAAACTTAATTGTATCCGTATTGATTAAAAACACATGGGTTTCCGGCATGCATGACGCCGGATATGTCAGCTGTGTAGAGACCTCAATGTTAACCTCTTTGTGCTCCCACCTCTGTCCGGCCTCTTCCAAAACCGGAAGCAATGACAGTGCACGGCGGAACACCATTGTCCACCTCCACGGTCTTACCAAACAAAGAGCCAAAACCGCCTGCCCCCACGGTCAAATCGAACGGAATATATAAGTGTTACGGGTTTTTGCGTAGTCCCACAAATACTCCTGTGGTCCTTTACCTCAGTTACCGTCAAGCGCTCTGCAAGCCGATCCTGACCCTCTGCTACCTGGGAGTTGGGGTACATGACTGCGGCAGTGCCTCCACCCAACTGGACATCCAGGATTTGGGTGTGAGATCCAGTTGGGAACATATTTAAACAAGCAATAAATCAACACAGAGCTGTCTTTTATAGAACTTTGTATTGCACAGCAAAACTCTATGCAAATATAAATGTAACGGTCTAAATAAACATAATGCAGTGGAATAAGTAAATAACGCAAGAGTCAGTATGAGTTTACCCACAAACAATACTGCGGCCCACCCTAGTCTTTTCCCTAATGGTACCATATGTAGGTGGTGCACATTGTTGGGGCCCAGAATAATTGTAATCCACTTTGTTTGTAATTTGCTGAGATGTTCCAGCGATCAGAGAAGTCATAGACTGCTGCATTAGTAACCAGTGTCAGAATGCCTTGTTGTAAAACCAAGGGGAAAGGTCTCAGCTTACCACTCCAGTCTGCAATCAGATTTTGTACAGGAAGGGGAGAAGCTGCTCCACTGGGATTCCTTCACTCTGCAGAGTGAATCACTGCCAGGAACAGTTCTGTGATTTGATCTGGATACAGAGTCTGCCAGGAGCCTTTATGCAGGATGCTTCAGCACTGGACACAATACCACAAATCTCAGCCACCATCATCTTCCAGCTTCCTCTCTCTTGCTGCCCTGCCTCCACACACAAAACCATAGAGCCGCACAGTCTTGAATCTCAGAGCAAACAGAAGGTCGCCATCTGCTGGTTATTACATAGAAACTGCAGGGTAGTAGAATTACTGTACTCCAGGGGTTACATGTTCCCCTTTGAAAATAACTTGCCTTCCACTGGCAAGTCCTGGACAGGAAGCGATCAAAAACCAAACCGTATAAAACATTTATAAAAACCTACAATAACAGTGCTAGCTAATACAATGACATCCTAGCTGGCCAACTACGCTAAAACAGAATGATTTTCATTTACGATTTCAGCTAGCGCATGGAGAAAGGTGGTCATTTTACATGATGCCTGTGTCACTGGAGCATAGCTAGGTTCTCCTATATGATCATAAACCAAGGCTGTAGGAGGCTGCCGTACCCTGGTGCTGTGTCTTGGAAGTCGCTGGGGAAGAGCACTTTCGGACCATGCCTGGGAAGCTTCGGCTCCTGCCCTGTAGTTGGGGAGGTCGCCAGTGGCTTGAGGCCCTGGCTCTCCCATAGAGTGAGAGTCTCTGACGGTGGTCCCAGGCACAAAGCACGGGCTTTCTGGGTTCAAAGATGGAGGACTGTTTGACATAAGAGGGGTTTTAACTCTGAGGTGCCACAGGGGTAGGAGACAAATTCTGTGTTCTCTCAGTATGGGGAGACCACCACTGATCATCATCTGTGGGAGTCTCTGAGGTCTCCTCTGTCCCATTTTCAGGACTCGCTGCTGTTCTTTCCTCCTATTCACTACTACGCTCTTCCTCATCATCTGTATAGGCTACTGGAAGTAGATGGTTCCTATGCCAAGCCTTTATCCGTCCTTCAGGCCCTTTTATGTTGTACACTGGCAGTCCTTTTAGCTTAGACACCACTTCGAACAGGGTATCCTTCCATCTGTCTGCTAATTTGTGTTTTCCAAGCACCCCTAGATTCCGCAGTAGAACCTTATCGCCTGCTTGGATTTCCCGATACTTGACTTTGGTATCGTATCTTCTCTTGTTCCGCTCCTCCATTCTTGTCGTAGCCAACTCCTAGGCCCTGTGGAGGTTTTGCTTGAGGGTCCTCAGATAATGGGAGTGTGAGCTTGAAGTTGTCCCATCAGGGGACACCCCCATCCGGACATCTATTGGTAGTCTAGCTTCCCTTCCAAACATCAGGAAGTAGGGTGAAAATCCTGTAGACTAATTTCTTGTGCAATTTTATATGCGTGGACCATGGTTTCCACGTGCTTACTCCAAGACCACTTCTCCACTGTTTTCAGAGTCCCAAGCATATCTAGGAGGGTCCTATTAAAACGCTCAGGCTGAGCATCACCCTCTGGGTGGTAGGGTGTTGTTCTGGACTTCTGAACCTGCAACATATCCAGCAGCTCTTTGATCAACTTGCTCTCAAAGTCTCTACCTTGATCAGAATGTATTCGATTGGGTAGACCGTAGTGCATGAAATACTTCTGCCACAGGACTTTAGCTACGGTCACAGCCTTCTGGTCTTTAGTAGGAAAGGCCTGAGCATATCTGGTAAAATGATCTGTAACCACTAGAACATTCCCGATTCCAGTAGTATCATTCTCAATACATAGTCCATGCACACAAGATCCAGGGGCCCTGTGCTTTTAAGGTGGCCCATAGGGGCAGCTCTCACAGGTAGGGTCTTTCTCTGAATACATCTTCTGCAGGTTTTCACATAATGTTCAACACATTCCCTCATACAAGACCGGTTCTATTGGCCTCGTATCAGTCCATAGGTTTTGTCAACTCCAAGATGACCTTATTGATCATGGAGAGCTCTCATGACTATTCCTCGGTATCTATGAGGTAGTACCAGCTGCTTTCGACCTGGGTGGTCGTGGTATTTCAAAATTCTATATAGGATCCCATCTTCCAGATGTAGTTTACTCCACTCTCTCCGGTACACGTCTCTATGTCCTATTGGAAGGGAGCTCAGCAATTTAGGATTCTTAACTCTCATCGCCTTGAGGACTGTCCCTATATACCAATCCTGTGATTGGGCTTTCTTTTTTTCTTCATTGGTTATTTGAGACCAATGTTGAAGGATGACTGGAGCACAAAATAACTCTGGTATTGCTTCTGAGGAGTAACTGATGGAATCTATTCCTCTAAGGTCAGTGAACTCCTCCTGTTTCTCGGCCACTACATAGGTGCGGCAAAAAGCCCCTACCCCTGGCCCAGGAATTTCTTCCCATTCTTCCTTTTCTTCATGAGGAAGCAGTCCAGGTCTGCGAGACAGAGCATCTGCACTGACCTTATTTGGGCCTGGCTTGTATTTAAGGCTGAAATTATAGCTCTACAATGCTGCCAGCCACCTGTGTCCTGTGGCATCTAGTTTAGCCGTAGTTTGAATATATGTAAGTGGATTATTATCTGTCCTTACTTCAAATGTTGTACCATTATAAATAGTCATGCAATTTGTCTACACTTGCCCACTTAAGAGCCAAGAATTCTAGCTTGTGGACTGGATAGCTTTTTTCTGCACCAGTTAGACTTCTGCTTATGTATGCCACAGGTCTTAACCCTTCTGGGTAGCTTTGATGTAATACACCCCCTAGGGCCTCCATACTGGCATCGACATGGAGCACATACTGCTTCTCGGGGGCTGCATACGCCAAGACTGGGGCTTCTGTAAGTCTTTCTTTCAAGGTTAAAAGGCTTCTTCACATCCTGAAGTCCATTTGTTTCCGAAGGAGTCTTTAGGACTGGGTACCTTAGCACCTTCTATATCAGAGGTAACCTTTAACAAATTATGTAACTCTCGAGCAATCTTCGAGTAGTCCTTCACGAACCTTTGGTAATAACCACAGAACCCTAGGAATGAACGTAGCTCACTGATGGTATCTGGCCTAGGCCAATTCACCACTGCTTCAATTTTGGCCGGGTCCGTTGCCACTCCTTCTGCAGAGACAATATGACCTACAGTTGTGTTCAAAATTATTCAACCCCCACTGAAATTGAGTGTTTTGGCCAGTTTGACATTGATTTTGATCATTCAGTCATCTTGCTTACAATTAAATCAAAGAGACACGTGTAGGTCAGACAAATATAACATAACATTTATAATGAAATTACCACAAATGTCTTTTCTGTGCTCACATCATTATCAGTTTTATTCAACCCCCAAGTGACATTCAATCTTAGTACTTAGTACAACATCCTTTTACAGTTATAACAGCTTTTAAACGTGAAGCATAGCTTGACACAAGTGTCTTGCAGCGATCTACGGGTATCTTCGCCCATTCGTCATGGGCAAAAGCCTCCAGTTCAGTCACATTCTTAGGCTTGCGCACTGCAACTGCTTTCTTTAAGTCCCACCAGAGGTTCTCAATCGGATTTAAGTCAGGTGACTGCGATGGCCACTCCAATGTTCCAGCCTTTAATCTGCAACCATGCTCTAGTGGACTTGGAGGTATGCTTGGGATCATTGTCCTGTTGAAAGTCCGTCTCCCAAGCCTCAGGTTTGTGACGGACTGCATCACATTGTCATCCAATATCTCCTGGTACTGAAGAGAATTCATGGTACCTTGCACACTCTGAAGCTTCCCTGTACCTGCAGAAGCAAAACAGCCCCAAAGCATGATTGACCCCCCCCCGCCATGCTTCACAGTAGGCAAGGTGTTCTTTTCTTCATAGGCCTTGTTCTTCCTCCTCCAAACATAGCGTTGATCCATGGGCCCAAACAGTTCTAATTTTGTTTCATCAGTCCACAGAACACTATCCCAAAACTTCTGTGGTTTGTCCACATGACTTTTGGCATAATGCAGTCAACTCTTCTTATTCTTTGGAGACAGCAAGGGGGTGCGCCTGGGAGTTCCGGCATGGAGGCCTTCATTACGCAGTGTGTGCCGTATTGTCTGAGCTGAAACTTCAGTACCCACATCTGACAAATCTTTTCTCAGTTCCTCAGCAGTCACACGGGGACTTTTCTCCACTCTACGCTTCAGGTAGCGCACGGCGGTCGAAGTCAGCATCTTTCTGCCACGACCAGGTAGCGTTTCAACAGTGCTCTTTGCCTTGAATTTGCGAATGATGCTTCCTACGGTCTCTCTTGGTATGTTTAACATCTTTGCAATCTTCTTATAGCCATTGCCCTTCCTGTGAAGATCAATCACCTCTTCTCTTGTCTTCCTGGACCATTCTCTTGACTTCACCCTGTTTGTAACCACACCAGTAAATGTCTAGAAGGAGCTGAGTATCAGTCATTTTAAAGCTGCCTAATTGGTGCTTATTATGCTTTATTGCTGCTCCGTGACATCCACAGGTGTTTTCAATACCTGATTGAAAACACTTGCATGAACCTCTGTTCTTCAGAGTGGTAGTCTTTAAGGGGTTGAATAATTGTGTCAATGAAGAATTCACAAAAGAAACATTTACTACTGTATTACAAAACCAATTGATGTCATTTTAGTTGCATATGGTTCTTTAAAAAGTCCTTGTAGGATTTCATTCTGAATACAATTACAAATGTACACTAAATTCCCTAAAACCCTTTACAGCATTGGGGGTTGAATAATTTTGAACACAACTGTATATATGTGACAGAGTCCCGTGCAAAGCGACATTTGTTTAATGATAATTTCAGACCCTCTGCTTGGAGTCGATCCAGCACTTTCAGTAATCGCTGTTCGTGTTCTTCCGGGGTCCTTCCTAACACTATGAGGTCATCCAGATACACTAGGCACTCCTTGGGATTCATATCCCCCACAGTCAAGGACTCAACTAGGTATTGCCTGGTTCCTCCTGATATTTCAAGATGCATAGAAGCTATGGCTCGTAGAGTCTTGGTTTCTCCAGGCTTCAGAATTACAGACTCTTTTCCTGAGTAATAGCATGACCCAGGTTTAGCTTGTAGGGCTAGTCGACGACACTCCTTTCCTAAAACAGGGCTGACCTCCATTAGTCGTGCTAGAGATACATCTCCCACTTCAGAAAGATAGGTCCTGAACATGTCCTGCACAATTCTTGCATTGGTACCCAGAATAATTGGAGCACATGGTTTTCTTTCCACTGGGCATATAAGAGCTTCCAATTCCATAGGACAGATCATTCCTGTGTTTAATTGTGGGATGGTTACAGTAACCCTTATGTATCCCTGTACAGATTGGGCCTGAGATGCCACTTCCCACAACTGCAACTCTCCCGCAGGCTCCAGAGGAATATGAAAAAATAAGTATGTGGACGGTAGCCCGAAATAGGAGGGTTAATGCAGTACCAAATAAAGGTAACGAGACTTGCTTGTAAGCAACAAGAGCTACCAACATACAGGTGGTTCAAGCCACCCAAGGAGACAAAAAAATTGCTATAAGAAGTGTGGTAACAACCGCATAAACATAAGTGATGGTAGCTCACTATACCTCGGTGGTTCAAGCCACCTACATAACCAAAAGCATGGGTACGCTAAGTGAACACCCAATATAAACCATAGGGCAAGGTCCACAAGGGAAATATAGAACTGTTAAAACCAAAAGAGAGGAGGCATATCTCGATCGGTTTCGCCCGACCAGAGCTTAATCAAGAGATACAGTGCCCGCCCAGTTAACCCCTATAAATACCTCCAAAGACGTGATTGAAAGTGAAATCATGCGGCCAGCTGAGAGACCAACCAATTGTAAATGTAGATGTCAGAATCGTAGTAATTGGCACATGAGTGGTCACATGGCATCGGGGGACCAATGATTAATCGATTACTGGTGTCACAGCAACCAAGGACGCGACGGACAGCGCAGAAAAGAATTAGTTGGTTTCATAGATCTAAGTCCCGGCACAAACTTCCTGACACGTGAGGACCATGTGACATCAAGGAGCCAATAAGATGTCAATTGGTGGTGTCAAGACAACCAAGGACGCAATGGTACCGTCGGATCCCAATAAACGTCATAACTGAATAGGACAAATCACCAATATCCATAAGGGTAATACAAATCATGATATAATGCTGGTTATATAGAAAAACAGAATATACAACGGTCTGTTGTTGATCAAAGAGATGACACAAAGGGATATAACTAGGTGCGTGTAAGGTAGAGGTAAAAGGCTTAGTTGAATAAAAAACACGCACCTTATACCAAATAGTCCATATGGTAACTGACGTAACCAAACTTATTGACCCATGGAATTACTAGAATTGTCTGCAGAGAAATCAAAAAACCAGATTTTCGTAACACCTATAATATTTGAAAAGCCTAAAAACCCTTTAATAATACAGAGAGGGTGTAAAAAGAAAAAACCGCATATAACAGAATAAGAAAAAATGGGAGGAGCATGGGGGAAAAAATTGGGATAAAACATCAAAGGAAGAAAACTTAATATGTAACCAATACAAGACAAATTATGAAGGTACAATAGCAAGAGTATAATGTAACGCATATCAGAGCGACGTTGAAAAGATGTTGAAAATTAATAAACGCTCAAATGAAGGGGACAAATGTAAAGCAAAGTGGACCTTGCCCTATGGTTTATATTGGGTGTTCACTTAGCGTACCCGTGCTTTTGGTTATGTAGGTGGCTTGAACCACCGAGGTATAGTGAGCTACCATCACTTATGTTTATGCGGTTGTTACCACACTTCTTATAGCAATTTTTTTGTCTCCTTGGGTGGCTTGAACCACCTGTATGTTGGTAGCTCTTGTTGCTTACAAGCAAGTCTCGTTACCTTTATTTGGTACTGCATTAACCCTCCTATTTCGGGCTACCGTCCACATACTTATTATTTTTTCATTCACTTTTTTACATTGTTAGATGCTTATTTACCAATTAAATTATTACATTACCACTCTTGTTGCACTTTGTGCAAACTGTTCTTGCTTGTTATTATTGGGTTATGCCCTTGAGTGGTGCATTGAGCCTTACCTTTCCGTTTTTCGTCCAGAGGAATATGGCTTAAATGATGATCATAGAAGTCTCTATTACATAGTTATATAGGCTGAAAAAAGACATGTGTCTATCGGGTTCAGCCTCTCCCACATAACCTACTGCTGTTGATCCAAAAGAAGGCAAAAAACCCAGTCTGAAATATGCAACATACTGGGAAAAAATTCCTTCTTGACCCCAGAATGGCAGTCAGATTTCTCCTTGGATCAAGAAGCTTTTACCCACATATTAAATATTATAACCCTTAATATTCTGTGTCTGCAGGAAGTCATCCAGTCGTTTTTTAAAAGTCTGTACAGACTCTGACCCAACCACCTCAACAGGCAGAGAATTCCACAGCTTTATTGTTCTCACCGTAAAATAACCCTTCCTATGCTTTAAGCAAAATTTTCTTTCTTCCAATGTATAGTCCTGTTAATGAATAGGTTATCAGACAATGGTTGATAATGGCCCCGTATATATTTATATAAGGTTATCAGATCCCCTCTAAGGCGCGTTTTCTCTAAACTAAACAGGTTTAAGCTTGTTAGTCTTTCCTCATAACTTAACCCTTCCATCCCCCTTATTAATTTAGTTGCCCGTCTCTGCACTTTTTCTAGCGATATAATATCTTTTTTTAAGACAGGTGCCCAAAATTGCACGGCATATTCAAGGTGCGGCCTGACCATTGATTTATACAGAGGCAAAATTATGTTTTCATCCCGTGAGTGAACTCCCCTTTTAATGCATGCCAGTACTTTGCTGGCCTTGGCGGCTGCTGTTTGACATTGCACATTGTTACTTAGTTTGAAGTCTATGATTATTCCCAAATCCTTCTCCTGCTTGGATTTCCTTAACTCCGTACCATTTAGGGTATAAATTGCTTGTGTGTTCTTCACTCCAAAGTGCATAACTTTGCATTTATCTAGATTAAATTTTCTATAAATGATGGTGACCTGAGATCCAGTATCTAGCAAGGCAGATGCGTAAATACCCTCTATTTGCAGGTGTATGATTGATTTGGGCCCGATCTTGGCTCCCACAGATATATGATCTTTCTTACTTTTCTTAGAAACACTGGAAGCGGAGGCCTTCTCTACCCCAATAGCTAACCCTTCGACATCTGTCTCTGATGAATTGGTGGGACACTCCCGCTTGAAGTGCCCTAATTTTCCACATTTAAAACAGCTTCCTTGGGGGGACGAATCTCCTTGTTCCCCTGTGGAGTTGTCTACGAGGAGAAGAATCGGTCCTTTTTGCCGCTGGCTTGGACAATAATTCTAGTTCAGCTATCTTCTTTTTATGAATTGCCAGATCCATATCCTCTTTGCTGCTTTAAATGTATTCCCTTTGCGTAAAGGAGATGAGGACATTTGATCCTCCAATCTTTTTGCTTTGTTGATCAGTGTGGAATAGGACAAAACTTGATCATCCAGCTTAACTCTTAGCAATGACCCAGTAATGATTATGTTAAGGCCTCCCCTCTGAATTTGCTTGGATAGTTGTGTATCCAACTCAGATGCCGTGATTGCTCCTTTTTGAAATAGTTTTCCTAGTAGCAGTTGTAATCGCTTTAATATAGTCAGAGTTTTCATGCTCCTTCTGCTTAGTGGCTAGGAACTTGACTAAGAGATCATCAGAGTCCTCCAATTTTTCATAAGCATCTTGCAAAGCTTGAATGTAATCCTGTGTGGTAGTTTGTGCATTCACTCCCTTGTAAAGCCTTATTATTTCTGTAGCTGGGGATCGGAGACTCTCCATTAACTGTTGTTTCTTTATAATATCAGTACAAGACCATTCTTCCAGTAAGTGTAAAGCATTATCCTTCCAGGCTTCAAAGGTTTCTTCTCCTACAGGCACAGGCTGGTTCCCAGAAAACACCTTCAGCTTGCGGTAGCTGTGGGTGTGTAGCCATTACTATGGCCTCAGAGTTTTATGTTGCTTTCCCCTGAATTTGTGGTACTCAAGAATGGGCTGTCTGGCTGTGGCGATATTGGAGATGAGACCACTACTAGACCTGTGGTCTTAGGGTTGCTTACCCCTTGCTCTTTGGAAAATTGTACAGTCTGTTTTGGAATGGCTCCAACTTTGGTGTAACCGGTAATCTCCAGGTAGTTTTCTCTAACATAGGGGTCCGAGGCTGGGAATGGCTTGATACATCAAAATCCCTCAGGTTTATACCGAGGGGTTTCTGTGGAGTATGCCCCTCCTCTTTGTCCAAAAGAGTGAACACTAAGGGGCATCCTTCGGGTGCTGCTCCAAGAAGGTGTAGGCTTGCGGCCCTCTGGCGGCCTCTCAAATCTGTATGGGCATATATTAACATATCAATTTGACCATTTAAATCCTGCAAGATATCCCTGATGGTAACAATCTATATTCCCAGTAAAATCTCCAAACACTTGGTGACATGCTTCAGCTCGCTGTAGGGAGGTACTTGACATATCATCACTGCATGGTGTAATGGTATCTTCTGTTGCTGGGCCCATTCTGTCGCAAATAAGAGCGTGGGCCGTGGGATTAATATATCCTTCTTGGTTATACCCCAATTCATCTCAGCAGTGCCTCCATTTGTAACGGGTTTTTGCGTAGTCCCACAAATACCCCTGTGGTCCTTTACCTCAGTTACCTTCAAGCGCTCTGCAAGCCGATCCTGACCCTCCGTTACCTGGGAGTTGGGGTACATGACTGCAGCAGTGACTCCACCCAACTGGACATCCAGGCTTTGGGTGTGAGATGCAGTTGGGAACATATTTAAACAAGCAATAAATCAACACAGAGCTGTCTTTTATAGAAATTTGTATTGCACAGCAAAACTCTATGCAAAAATAAATGTAACGGTCTAAATAAATATAATGCAGTGGAATAAGTAAATAACGCAAGAGTCAGTATGAATTTACCCACAAACAATACTGCGGCCCACCCTAGTCTTTTCCCTAATGGTACCATATGTAGGTGGTGCACATTGTTGGGGCCCAGAATAATTGTAATCCACTTTGTTTGTAATATGCTGGGATGTTCCAGGGATCAGAGGTCATAGACTGCTGCTTTAGTAACCAGTGTCAGAATGCCTTGTTGTAAAACCAAGGGGAGAGGTCTCAGCTTACCACTCCACAGTCTGCAATCAGATTTTGTCCAGGAAGGGGAGAAGCTGCTCCACTGGGATTCCTTCACTCTGCAGAACAATCACTGCCAGGAACAGTTCTGTGCTTTGATCTGGATACAGAGTCTGTTGGGTGCCTTTATGCAGGATGCTTCAGCACTGGACACAATACCACAAATCTCAGCCACCATCATCTTCCAGCTTCCTCTCTCTTGCTTCCTCTCTTGCTGCTCTGCCTCCACACACAAAACCATAGAGCTGCACAGTCTTGAATCTCAGAGCAAACAGAAGGTCGCCATCTGCTGGTTACTACATAGAAACGGCAGGGTAGTAGAATTACTGTACTCCAGGGGTTACATAAGCATAAAAAATTATTAAAAATACAGAAAAAGACTTGTATCAAAAAAGGAGGATGAAACTACTATTAATCCACAAGTTTTCTTCAAACCGTAAATTAAAAAGTGTATATACATAAAAGCCTTTTACAAAAAATGACAGTTCAAAGTCTCTGTTTAACCCTTTGGGGATTAAAGCACCTAGCATAAAAATAAGTTTAATTTCCTCCTGATTTAACTTTTGGATGAAATTTTCCCCTCTCCAATTTCTTTATTTGTTTGAGAGCTAGAAAAAAACGTTTCTCCTATGGAACAATCGTGTTTTTTGCTTAACATGGGATGATAGGGAGTGCTGTTCATATCCTCTTTTAATGTTCCTTATATGTTCCGCTATCCTATGTAAACTAAATTACATGGACAGATGATTGCATTATTCTTGGAATAACAGGTAAGTACCCCTCTAATCTTAAATGACTTATCCAATGGATATTCTTTATGTCTTTTGGGTAATTTCATGTTTTTACACGCTCCACATCCTCCACAACCATAAAAACCTTCTTTTTCCCTAAACATATTTTTCTGTGTTCTTTTCTTACTGGCACATACTAATGACTGTTTTAAATTCTTTGCTCCTCTGTTGATAATAATAGGCTGTTGTGCTATAATTAAGGGATGTGCGTTTCAGTTTTCGGAATTTCGGAATTTTCACGAAATTTCCCGATTCGGGTCTTTCGATGCGGCCGAAATTTTTTAGATCCGAAAAAGTCGAATCCGAACTGTTTTCCGAGCCGATTCGAAATTTTTTCGAATGGACTTGAAATGTGTCAAATCGAAATTTATTTTCCCTCTATTCATGATTTCAGTTCCATTCGGGATTTCGGTTCCATTTCGGTAAGTCTGGACATCGTATATTTAACTAGTATCGGTTATATCGCTGATTCTGTAAAAATTTTTATTGTTTCCAATGATCCGATAAGAATTTTCGTATTTGGGTCAGATCCGATTCGTCCACGGGCCGCGCATGTCGTAACTTTATTGAGCCAGTTTTATTGACAACTTTTTGAACAAAATATTGTTTTTATTATTCATCATAATGGCCGCTGTAAGAGAGGAGTGCCGTACAAGCACCTCATCTCTCCATGATGAACCACCACCCAGGAAGAAACGGGCCACCAATATGGCGTTTGAAGAGATGTTGGAGCTGGTACGGATCTTTGATAGTAAAGATTATGATTGCTGTAAGGGCCCTTACCGCAGGAAGGATCGTATCTTAGAGAAGCTACGCACCACCATTTTGGAGTTGTTTGGGAAGGACCGGACGAAGGACTAGCTCAGGAAACGCTGGTCTGATTTGAAAGTACGCGAGCAGGAGCAGCTGAGACGCATCCGCCGCGTCATAGCGAAACGTACGTGTCATGTTATATTGTAAAGCGCTGCGCAAACTGTTGGTGCTATATAAATCCTGTATAATAATAATAATGTGCTTGCATGTGTTAATGTGCACAGAAATACGTTGATTTATCTAGTCCTTTTTTCATGCAATGTGATTGTGTATAGCTTTGCGTTTTCACGACTCGTCATACATGCATTTTTGCCATAGCTCTTACTTTTTGTGATTTTACGTATTCGTGAAAATTGTGACATTTGATGTATGTAGATGAAGTTACAATGCTGGATTTCTTTTGGCACTGTGTGTATAGTCTGTAGTGTGCTGGGGGGGAGGTTGTTGTGATTGAGTGATGCATACGAGAACACCCGCAGCTTGCCCAATATTGGTTCCCACCTGCGCATCAATAAAAATCTCTGTCTCTAAGTGATAGGATGGGACATGTAGTTCTTCTGTAAGTGCATCCAAACAGAGCTGCGTTCAATACAGCCTCAGCAGCTGCTGAATTGTTACAGCGCAGCAATTCAGTTTGCTGCAGCAATGTCATTGAATGCTTTAGATGCAAATTTCAAAACAAAATGGTGGATTTCTGTTGTTTCTGCAATATCCAGTTTTATTCACAGAAACTGAAAGTGAAACTGAGGCCTTCTATAAAATAACTAAAAGCAGTCGCACAATGCGTTTTGTACGCACACAACACAAATAATACTTTTTATTGAATAAACGTAATGTTTACTTATATTACCGTTCATTTATATATTTTTTTCAGATGTCTGTGCAGAGGAAATAAATAAATATTTTGTGACTTTAGAACTATGAGATGGTAGTAGTGGTGGGTCAAGCTGGTAGTGGGGTAGTGGAGGGGTGTCGCAATACTTTCGGCAATATATTGTATAGATATACCATTTTTTTCCAGTCTGCATTATTTACGTGTTATATTTTTTTGATTTGGCAGAAGACCGGAAGAAGGCCGCCGAATCTGCCTGGGCAGGGACCAGTGCCCCAGTGGAGGAGGAGGAGGAGCCACGGGCGTCCACCAGCGCTGGTATATACTGTTTAATTTTGCAACGACTTTTGGTCAAAAACAGAAACATTTTTTGTTTACTGTATTTTAATTAAAAAATTTTATGTATAGCACAAGAGTAGCAGGAGGAAGAGGAGGATGGCGATGATGAAGAGAGGGAGCGGGTGCAGCAGGAGGCCGCCAGTCCAGTTTTTTTTTTTTTTTTACTGTTGTATTTTGCATCGACTTTTGTTCAAAAATAAATCAGTTTTGTTGTTTACTGTATTTTTTATTTCTTTAATTTCTTACATCTAGCACTGGATATGCTGACGGTGGTGGTGGGGGAGGAGTCAGGAGTCGGAGCCTCAGGAGGCCGTCAGCTCTGGTATTTACTACTGTTATATTTTTTCAAGACTTTCAGTCAAAAATAGAAACCTGCTTTACTTACTGTATTTTCCTTCTTTCATTTATTGGATATATAGAAGGAGAAGCCAGACGCCGACGGGAGGCGATCGGCGAGCTTCGCCTGGCAGCTACCAACATCAACACCCTACAGGAACTGCTCCAGGAACTGCGGGAGCACATAAACAATGCCGCAGACCTCCTGGAGCAGCAGTGAGACCAGTGGCAGCCTCCTCCAGAATGTGCCTCAGCTGCTCCTGCTCGCGTGCCTTGAGGTCGGACCAGCGTTTTCAGAGATGGTCCTTCGTCCAGTCCTTCCCGAACAGCTCCAGGATGGTGGTGCGTAGCTTTTCAAGGATACGATCCTTGCGGGTGTTATTCTTCCTGCCGTAAGGGCCCATACAGCAATCGTAATCTTTGCAGTCCAAGATGCGGACCAGCTCCAACATCTCCTCAAATGCCAGTAACTTGTTGGGCAGTTTGCCATCCTTGGCATGTTCCCTTCCCTATGTTAATATGTTGTAAATAAATTTTCTATTTTTTCACTATTTTCCTGTTTGTGTGCGTTGCTTTTCCTTACTTAATAAGTTAATATGTATTGCTTGGTTTCCACACTGTTAAAATTATATGTACATAAATGTATTGACATTTCTATGGACCCTTTGTCATAAATTTGTCAACATATTTGTGGCCATGAATGTGACTGTGCACATTCTACACTTCCTGCCTGGCCAAAAAATGTCACACACTAACACAACCTTGTTGTAAGGCCTTGAGATTTGATTACCGACGTGGACTGTTTTTTTGTTAAGCTTAGGCGATGTCACAACAACACGGATTTTTGTCCACAGTCACATTCATTGTATAACCAAGAATTTATCAAAAAATATTGATGGCAGCACTGCATGAAGTCTTCTCCGACACAACCCAAAGATCCTTAGTGCGGCTCAGGTCTAGTTTATTTGTCCCTGTTTGCAGCTTCACACAACACCTCCTCCCAGCTATGAGCTCTCTCTCTCCCACCGCTGCCCGCTAAGACGCTGCCCGCCAACATGGTCATGTCTTTGCAGGAAGACAACAGCGTGGGGAACAGCAGCTGCTGACAGTCCCAAGACCTCGTCACAATGACGTCAGTTTTGGAGTTAACCCCTAACTGTGACCAATGGTGGAGATAGGGGGTTCATTGGAACCCCTATCTCCTGATCCACGGCAGCTATCGGTTGGTTAATGTTTGGTATCTTTGGATCGACCAGAGCATGGCCTTTCCAACAATACCAAACATGACAATGTTAAAAAATTTAAATAAAAAAAAAAAAAATACAGGTTTTTTGTTTTGTTTTGTTTTGTTAATGCAGCAATATTGTTGCCATTTCAATTATAATGTGAACAATGATGCTGCACTAAGGATTTTTGTATGGGGTGCGTTTGTTAAAAATAGTGTAATTGTCACCCAAAAAAATATAACAAGTCCCCTTTTCAATTTTTTTTAACAAACGCAACTCATAAAATATAACCGCAAACACTCGCATGTTAAAATGTGAAAAAAACACTTTACACCTTGTAAAACAAACATTGAAAATTCTAATTTTATTGCATTTTTTGTTATAATATACAGACAGGACATGACGCATACATATGATAATGATATATTATGAATCATCTGCTGAGTCTGCCGGAAAGAACGATATATAACATGTCTGGGTCATATTATAAAAGAAGGCTTCAAAACGCGTTTAAACAAGAGGAGCGAAACTGTTAAAAATTAGCTCAGCACTCAGCAGCAGACCTCAGTGCCGCACACAGGCGTGAAGGGAAGCCGTGAAATGCCTCAGCAGCGAAAGGGTTAATTTTTTTTTTTTGTCTGTTTCAAATCATTTTATTTTATTTTTTTTTCATTTCAGATCATTTTGATCAACTATTTTTCCATTTTAAAACATTTTTGTTCTGGTTTTTATTTTTAAAGTCAGACCATTCGGGTCAGTTTACCGTTTTTTAAATCGTTTTGTTCTTTTTTTTTGTTCCTTGGCTTTCATACCATTTTTTTAATGTGATTAAATAAAGTTGTGAAATGTATATTCATAAGAAAAAATGGATCTTTATTTAATAAAAAAAAAAACCACTATAGAATCGCCAGAATTATCGTATCGACAGAATGAATTATCGGATCCGAAAAACAAACCAAAAATTTATTATAAAAAAATATATAAAGTATAAAAAAGTAAACCATAGTACTTTACATCAAAACGAATAGAGTTAGACACTTTGAAATGAGAACAGACGTTCCGAAAAAAAAAGAGAATTTCCGAAATCACGAAAAGTCGATACAAAAAACGAGCAAAGTGACCCAAAAATTGGTCGATATTCCAAAAAAATTTACACAATCGAAAATTTTAAACATCAGAACAAATCGAACCGAAAAAAAAATCGGTGCACAAGCCTATTAATAATATCTGACATCCCGATGTGAAACATCAGGACTTTTGCATTAGATTTCGACCATTTTTATTTTTTTAACTTCTGGATAGTCGAATATCTAAATCTATCCAAAAAGTCCCAATGTTTCACATCATTCTGAACTTTGTTTGGATAGAGTAAGTCCGTGGGCGACGCGTGCGGCCGTTAAATGTATATACCAGTGGCGGCGGGGGGTGCAGCTTCGGCGCTCGCCTAGAGGAAACACGTCACCAGCCAATCGCAGCTGGTCACGTGGCTCCCCCTGCGAGTGCCCAAGCTCCGTGCCGCCGGACGCTCTGAGGGAGCGAAAAAGGCGGCGGAGGTGAGCTGGGGCCATTATCATGAGGTGCTGGGGCATTCCATGTGCTGGGGAAAATCCATGAGGAGCTGGGGCATATCCAGGAGGAGCTGGGGCGTATCCAGGAGGAGCTGGGGCATGTCCACAAGGAGCTGGGGCATGTCCACGAGGAGCTGGGGCAATATCCACGAGGAGCTGGGGCAATATCCACGAGGAGCTGGGGCAATATCCACGAGGTGCTGGGGCAATATCCACGAGGTGCTGGGGCAATATCCATGAGGAGCTGGGGCATATCCATGAGGATGTCGGCCAAGCTTCCGGGAACTCCCCCTGAGGACTGGCGTCATCGTGCATAGCACGATGACGCCAGTCCTGGAGTTAACCCCTAGCTGCCACCAATGGTGGAGATAGGGGGTTCATTTTGGAACCCCCTATCTCCCGATCCGTGGCAGCTAGGGGTTAAGTTTTGGTATTGTTGGATCGGCCAGAGCATGGCCGTTCCAACGATACCAAACACGAATGTGAAAAACGTTTGTAAGAAAATATTTAAAAAATTTATAAAAAAAAATAAACAATTTTTTTTTTCTTTTTTTTGGTATTGTTCCCATTTCAATTATAATGTGAACAATGATGCTGCACTAACGATTTTTGTATGCGGTGCGTTTGTTACAATATTTTTTGGGGAAAATTACTAAATTTTTAACGAGACCCCCATCTCTAATTTTTTTAACAAGCGCACCCCATACAAAATACAACCGCAATTGCTCGCATGTTAAAGTGTGGGAAAAAAAACACTTTACACGTTGTAAATTATTGAAAAATCATATTTTTTTGCATTTTTTGTTATAATATACAGACAGGTCATGACATATACATATAATAATGACATATTATGAATCTACCGAGTCTGACGGAAAGAAAGATATATCATATGTCTGGGTCATATACTAAAATAAGCCTTCAAAACACGTTTAAACATGATGAGCAAAACCGGTAAAAATGAGCTCAGCACAGGGGCGGGAAAAGCCTCAGCAGCGAAAGTGTTAATTAAAAAAACACGATAGAATCGCCAGAATTATCGTATCGACAGAATGAATTATTGGATCCGAAAAACAAACCAAAAATTTATTATAAAAAATATATAAAGTAGTATTAAAAAAGTAAACCATAGTAGTTTTCATCAAAACGAATAGAGTTAAACAGCTTTGAAACGAGAACAGACGTTTCGAAAAAACAAAGTTCCGAAAATGGAAAATTGGCGATATGCCGAAAACCATGTACAATTCCGAAAAACGAAAATTTCCGAAATAACAAAGTCGATACAGAAACCTAGTGAAGTTACCCGAAAATACGAAAAATGGTCGATATTCCGAAATATAAATGTACCCGAAAACCGAATCGAGCCGAACCGAATCGAAACAGAAAGCCGTCGAAACGAGCCGAATCAAAGTTTAAAAATTCGAAAAATCGAATCAAAAAAAAAATTGGTGCACATCCCTACTATAATTGTTTCCAATTTTGTATCTCTCTTCAAAACGGGCCAATATTTTTTGATTGCTTTCTTTTATCAATCCTGTTTTGAGCATTGAAGTTTGCAATAAATGGGACAGTATTAGTGAAACCTCCATTCTTTCTTTGTTTTTCACTTCTTTGAAAGCCTCATCCAGATGGTAAGTATTATATCCTTTCTCAGAGAAATCCTCTTTCATTTTACTGGCTTGGGTAATGAAGACCTTTTTCATCTGTGCAGTTACGTTTTAACCTCGTAAACTGACTCTTGGGTACACTCTTTAACCAGACTTTGGAGTGGCAGCTTGTGTATTCAATAGAATTGTTGATATCCACGGGTTTAAAATATGTTTTGATTTGATAATCCCATCCTCTATATAGAGGGTGAGGTCCAAGTAGTTAATCTCCAGAGGACTATAATTTAGATCTAGTTGTATACCCCAATCATTGTTATTTAGGTGTTGATGAAATTCCTCTAAGCTTGTACTTGTGCCTCTCCAAATAAAGAATAAATTGTCTGTGTACCTTCGCTAGAGCACCAGGCTCGCAGCCCAGTCAGACAGACCCATCATGAACTGGGATTCCCAATCCGCTATAAAAAGGTTTGTGTAACTGGGCGTGAACCTGGTGCCCATCGTATTACCTTTCTTTTGTAAATAGAATTGATCTTCAAATTGAAAAAATATATGTGGAAGTATAAATTCTATGCCCTATATTGCAAAATCCACCTGAGCCGGATCATATAGATCTGCTTCCCTCAACAATTTTTTTGCTGCTATACATCCTCTATTGTGGGGGATAATCGTATAAAGCGACCGAACATCGCAGGTGACCAACAAAAAACAAGGATCCCATTTTATATTTTCCAAATCTCGTAAAAGATGAATAATAAGTCGATGTACTGGGACAAACAGCTAGTAATTGAGTCTACGCCCGATACAATCGGGCGACATGGGGGATTTGTAGTATCCTTATGTATATACTAACAAAAATACATAACGGAATTTTTGGATAATTTTTATTCAAATATTTATACTCTTGGTCGTTTAAAATGCCTTCCTCATAACCCTTTTTGAGTAATTGTTCGCATTCTTTGGAGATCTCGTTACTTGGATCTTTTTTTAGTTTTTCATACGTTGACGTATCCCCTAGTAATCGATATACTTCCCGATTTATAGTTCTCGGCTGACATTAGAACTACCCCCCCCCCCTTTGTCAGCCCCCCCCCCTTTGTCAGCTGGCTTTATTATTAAGTTTGGATCTTCTCTAAGATTGATTAGGGCTTGTGTTTCTTTATTTGTAAGGTTATATTTCATTTCCTGTTTCTCCATGTCTTCAATTTCAGACATCACCAAATGTTCAAACGCCCTCATTTCTGACGACTTTAAGTTTTTAGGATAGAAGGTGGATTTGGCTCTTAGATCTGTGTGATTTAATAGAAACTTGTACGGCTGTTTTCTTCAATGGGATTTTTTTTAAAAACTTTTTTAAGCATAACTTCCGTTGCAAGCTTTGTAAATCAAGATATACATCAAATTTATTGAGTTTTGTCATTGGAGCAAACTTTAACCCTTTATTTAAAACATTCTCTTCATTTTTGGTCAGGTTTTTTTTCAGTGAGATTGAAGATACCATGGGATTTCAATGAGCAACTTTCTTTTCTTGCTGGTCCCCCTACCTCTGGATCCCCTTCTATTTGGCCTAAATTCTATTTCCCAGGGATTTTCCTTCCATAAATGTTATGGGTTTGAGTGGAATTTTTTCTTTACCTCTATTTGGAGGTGTCCGTTATGAAAATCCTCTTCTTGTCCTTCTAATCTTAGACAATCAAATTTATTAAGAGTGAGGAACCCATTCGTAGGGGACATATTTTGATTCCACTTAGAGACCCACTGATAGCCGTTAGGATCCTATTTTTCCTAAAAGCCCTGTCGATTTAGAAGAGATCGAATTAATCGGAGTAGATACGTTTTGATTGTATCCCTTTTCCATATATGGAGGGGGGGATCTTGAATTATCTCATCCCCTCCTTTAGAAACACAGGGTCCCAATTTATTTTGTGAGGGATGTTTTGTTTTTAAACTCTCCTTTCTCGGAGGTTTGGGAGCCTGTAAAGGTAATTTTGCTTTTTTTCGGAGTACAGATTCCATTTTGAACATTATTATTCGAGACGGAGGAATCTCTGGGGGAATTATCCGCCTGAGGGTTTGGATGCATAGAACCTTTTAGAACAGTTCTCCTGTTTCCAACCGGGATCAAGTTAGGATTCGATCTATAATTGATCGTTTTTTCGGTCTTATAATGGGTCTGTTCTTTTTGTCCTCTAGGGTTCCACCTAGTTGGATTAATAGTTTTAGGATCTTTCCTTTCACTATATTTCTGGTGGACTGCCCCATTCTTATAATCCTCTACATCTCGGATAAACTTCTTTTTTTTGGTGGCAATCACCTCTTCTGTAATTTTTTATAGTTTCTGTTCCAATTTATGTATTCGTGACTGAAAGTCATAATCAGTACAAGCAGACTGAAAATCTGTTTTCAACTTTCTCTTCCATTTTTGAGATAGTTTTGATCGTATTTTATAATATAATCCATAGTGGAGGCGGCCAAATTTTCCATCAAGTTAATCCAGCCTTCCATAAAGATTCAATCATCTCTATTGGAGGTTGGTAACTTAAAATTAGCCCTAGAGGCTTGCGATTCTTTATCCTTAATATACTTTTGTAAGGTCGCCACCTCCCACTTCATTTTGGTTTCTTTTTTCTCTAGCAAAAACTCTAGATCTTGAATATTTTGTTGGGGCAATGCAGTGTCCTTAATCTGATTAACTGCCAAAACCAAAAATTTCCTCAATGTTAACCTATATCTTTCCTATTCTGAATAAAGATGTGGCAGCACACTTGATTTTTGGGTGATAAACACTTATGACGGAATGGGATGTTGTCCGCCTGCGGGTGTGCTCCTATCTGCTTCCCCCTAGTGCGCTTACCGCCGGCCCGACTACCGAGTGACACGGCACCCGGCGTCTCGAGCGGCCTGGAGTGACCCTGGGAAAGGGTTGGCGGGCGTTGGAAGGGACCCCTGGGTGAGACCAGCCCGACCACTGAGCGACACGGCACTCAGCGTCCCGAGCAGCTGGTCTACTGACCTTGGTTGGCGGATGTGTCGTCTGCGGAACGGCCGGTCGGATCGGAATTCCCCTCGGGAGCTGGTCGGATCTTATAGTTGGGACGTCCGCTCGTCTTTTCGGATCTACCGGCGATCGGATGGCGCCCGCTATACCGATGCGCGGGAATGCGCGGCAGATGCGCCGCGGCCGTCGAATCGGATCTCACAGCGGTCGATGCCCGCACGCTGCACCTCTGTCCTGATGCGAGATGCAGGCACAGGGTGGTCGATTCGGATCTGGCTACCGTGCCCTGTAGACCGCGCTGGATCACAGGAATACGTTCACCAAATAAAGAACACCAGGCGTGGCTGAATGAACTAGATGAACTAACTTTAAGGGTTTACAACAGGGTCAGGTATACACTTCACATACACAGATTGCCCACTCCCCCACCCACACAACCAGCACTGATTGGCTCCTCTCCCAGCCCCCCCTGTTCCCTCCCAGGTCCCTTCCAGCCTTCCCATTGTCCAGGGATTAGGCAAATGAGGTCTGGGAACAGCCTCCAAGCAGCTGGCTTGCTGTATCCTCCATCTTGGGGCCAGGAGATCCCTTTGTCTGGTGTAACCATGCTGGAATGGGCAAAATGGCGACGGGGAAAAACACATACAAACGTTTTCTTACACCTAATACAGTTACAATCACACAAGGTACATCTTAATACAGCACATCAGTAAGACCACATCTAATGAAAGTACTCGTAAAACTGGGTGCGTGCCACCGCACCCGAGTGTCCATAGCCACCACTGTCACTGCACCGCCCCTGGCTGAGGGTGCTGGGCCATTCCGTGACAACACTATAGTGTATAAGCGACCCGCCCCATTTGTCATTAACCATTGAGCGCCACTGAACCTTTGTTGATCTGTAATGCCACCTCCAACCTACGCTGCATGGGCTCCCTTATATTTCAAAGCCTGCTAAAGGACCCCAGGATTAGAGATGAGCATTCGGTTCGGATCTGTTTGGAGTTCGAATCGAACATCGGCTGTTCGAAAGTTCGCGAACGTCAAACTTTTTGGGATGTTCGCCAAAAGTTCAAAGAAATTTTTTTTTTGAAAAAAGTATAAAAAATGCTTTAAAAAAAAAATAGAAAGACTCTTTACTGCAGAATATTATAAGCAACGGTTTATTAGATATTGAATTAAAACGGGAATATTTTTAACATTGAAGTCTATGGGATAAAACATTCTTGTTACTAAAACATTAGGCAGACACGGCCCTCTAATCAGGCACAGTAGAGGGCAGCCTGCCGGGGCCTCCCAAGGATCCCCTTGAGGAGCATGTGGCTGCCGGATGACAGAGCTGCGACTGTGCGGGATAGCTGCCCGGGTGCATGTGGCAGAGACAGGCAGCGCAAGGAGGGAACCACTGCACCTGCGGCCACGGCAGACCTCCCCCCCCCCCACAACCAGGATCCAGGGAGCCCCCACTGACCACCAGGCTAAGATAAGGCGACACATTTCTAAAAAAAAAAAAAAAAATCCGAGGACATTTTTAAATGTCCCCGGGAACATAAAATAAAACTTTTTTTTCTTTCTCTACCTGGCTGAATGTATTTAGATATATTAGATACATTCAGCCAGGTACAGGGGGGTGGCATGTGGGTCTCAGGCAGTGTTTTTTTTAGCAAATTTATAGGGGAAGGTAAGGGCAGGTATGATATATATATCCAGACTTGTATTACACACACATTTTGGCAACTAATTGCCCCCCCCCCAATTTGCTCTGTCGGGCTCAACATTTCTTCTGGAGGGATCAGCCAAATGGGGGGGGCGCATTTATTTGATATTTTCCACATGCCATCCCCCATGCGCGTATGTGTATATATGGTCTGAGGTCTGTGGGTGGGTGTATATATATATATATATATATATATATATGTATGCGTGTTGATATATACGTATATGTCTGTGTGTGGTATCAATGCATCCCTACTCTATACACAGCGCTCTGTGTCCCTATAATATATATGATCAGGGGTTACCTTTTTTATAATATTCCTATTAAATTAACAGTAATTGTTGATGTATTTTATTCCTTAGAAACTTTTTTTGCCTATATAACATGTGCTTTGTGAAAATAAAACGGTTTTGTGTGTACATTTTAATTTAGTTAGTGGATTCCTGTCCAGTGCGGTGAGAAGCAAACGTAATGCAGTGTAGACACGCTGCGAGGCGGGGCGGAGCGGAGTGAAGTCAAGCCTGAAAAATGTTTGCTTCTCTTTGCTACGCTACGCTGTGTGTCGCTACACGCTCAGTGTGTCTCAGCCTTTATTCCTGCATCGCTAGCTTACCAAATCAGTTTGTATACTTGTTAATGACCCTGCTTGTTCTGAGGACCCGATCTGTTGCTAACTTTGCCTGCCATTTGACTATTCTCTCTGTGTATTCCCTGCCTGTTCTGTTTGCTTCCTGTTGCTACTGGTGTGCACCGATTCTCACCATATACAGTAGCGCAGTACAAGTGCCTAAACATTGCTGACCCGGTTTTGTTATAGCTGCTGATGTAACTGAATAGATCGGGGATTTCTTCTGCATTACCAAAACCTCCACCACTGCACTCTTCCACAATACATCAGTGGGGGTTACGGTGTAAAGGCACTTGCTGCCACCAAAGGCACAATATTTGGGTGCACTGCCAGTGACGCCTATACCAGATTCATATCATTTTAATATTTGACCGCAGGGTCCAACCCTGCACTATTCCACAATACCACAGAGGGGTTACTTACGGTATGAAGGCACTTGCTGCCACCAAAGGCAAAATATTTGGGTGCACTGACGCCTGTACCAGATTCATATCATTTTAATATTTGACCGCAGGGTCCAACCCTGCACTCTTCCACAATACCACAGAGGGGTTACGGTGTGATGGCACTGTTGCCGACACTAAAGGCACAATTTTAAAGCACCTAAGTTTCACCATAATTTAGCCAAAAAATCACTACACTTGTTCTGCGTATCCTAAAACGTCTCCTCTTTTCATACAGGCTGCCGCCCAAGCAGTTGTTTATGAATAGATTAAAGGAAAACTATTAACCATCAATTGAAATGTCATTTTTTTCTTTTTAAATGTTTCTATACATCCTACAATTCCGCCACTTCACGGGCAGGTTATGGGGACCTCTTAGGCACGATATTTGAAGGAATTTTTCATTTTATTTTTAACCCTTATTTCATGGAAAACTCACTGTTCCTTTAAAAACTTATTTTTTTTTAACTTTTTGTCCTTGTTTCCTGTTCCCCAGGGCACTACCCGGACCCCCATACACCTTTCATGGCAAATATCTTGCATATATGCCCTCTTGGAGGGCACTCTAAAATTTGAACGTTCGAGTCCCATTGACTTGCATTGAGTTCGAATTCGAACTTTTTCAAATGTTCGTGTTCGAATGCGAACTGAACACGAGTGTTTGGCCCATCTCTAGTGACTATATACAGAATGCACCTGTAAACATGTAACATTAGTACTATATACAGAATGCGCCTGTAAGCATGTATACATGTAAACATTATGCGCCTGTAAACATGTCACACAGTGACTATATACAGAATGCGCCTGTAAACATGTAACACAGTGACTATATTTATTTTCTTTTAATCTGTATATTTGTTCTATTTTTTTTAATATCTTGCATTTATTACTTTGTATTTCTGTAACAACTAACAATTTAATGTTGCTGAACCCAGGACATACTTGAAAACAAGATAAATCTCAAAGTATCCTTCCTGGTAAAATCCTTTATAAATAATTAAATATCACCCGGCATTCTCAGCTGCTGGACTGCTAGTGCTGCAGTCTGTTAGCTGTAAATTTCACTTAAAAAATGCCTAAAAAAGCGAACAAATAAATAAATGTGACAGACCCAGGTTGCATGGGTTAATTTTTCTCTGGGGAACTGTTTTGTTTTGGGGTGTTAGGAAATTCTTCCAGTGGTCTAGGCATAATGGTCAGTTACCGCAGAAGAAACTACCTTTGGTTCCTTAACCCCTTAGGGACGGGAGTAATTTTACAACTTTGGCGCTGTTTCGGAGGTAGAAGTTTGCTGAGCTCATTTTGACCGTTTTTAAGTCACGTATTATTATACCACCCAGACAAATTATATATCGTTCTTTCCGGCAGACTCGGCAGATTAATAATATATAATTATTATATGTATAGGTCATGCCCTGCCAAAATGCTATAACAAAAAAAGTAAAAAAATGTGAATTTAAAATAAAATTTCAATATTCCACAGTGTGTAAAGTGTTTTGTTTTTTAATTTTATTATCCAAGCCTTTACAGTCATATGCTATAGGGTAGACTTGTTAAAAAAAATAGAATGGGGAACCCATTTTTTTGGGGGGAGAAATTGTGTGATTTTAGCTAAACCCCCTCCCCCCAAAAAAAATCATTAGTGAAGCTTCATTGTTCACATAATAATTGAAATGTGAACAATTGTGCTGCATTAAAAAAAAAAACACGTATTTATTTTTTTATTTTATTTTTTTATTTTTTAAACTCTTCTTTTACTTTTACCATGGTCATGTTTGATATCATTGGAAAGGCCATGCTCTGGCCTTTCCAGCAATATCATACATGACTCCCTAGCTTCCACTTATCAGGAGATAGGGGGTTCTTTGAACCCCCTTATCTCCTCTATGGGATTTCCATAGGAAATCCCTTTGCAGCTAGGGGGTTCCCCGTTTAACTGACATTACGCATGGCGCGATGAGTCAGTTGATGCGGGGGGACCCAGAGGTGGGGGCTGCCATCCAAGATGGTGGCCCCCACCGGAAATAGGCCGTGATCGGGCACGAATTAGTGCCCGGTCGCGACCTGGCAACTAAGGGGTTAACCCCCATACATCGCTGGAAAGGTCAGGCCGTGACCCTTCCATCGATGCTGGCCACAGCGTCCTGGTCCCTGGCGATGGGGAGATAGAGGGATACAAAGATCCCCCCTCCCCTTCAGGCACTTCCCCTGCTTCGGCGGGGGGGGACGCCTGAAACTGACGTCATCGCGCTCCGGCGCGATGACGTCAGTGCGCCGGAGGAGGAAACCCTGCCGATCTGACTCCGTGGGACTCAGATCAGCGAGGGAGCCGCCGGAGGAGGTGAGTATCTGGACACTTTGCTTTTTGTTTAGTGTAGAAATATTCCTTTGATCTCCCTTCTTGTCTCAAAACCTCCCCCCTTACCCCTAGGATCTAGCAGACAGATTAAGATAAAATTGCAGGTGTTGAATGTCTCTTCCTATTGTCCTGTGACTGAAGTTATCGGATCTAATCTGTAATGAATTCTCGAAGGGGGTTGTCCCTCAACTGTGTTTTACCTGTGTGTTTTACAAATAAACAGTCAGTCTTTGTTTTGCACTCTACAACACTGGTCTTGCCTGGTGATTGTAGAGAAGGTTTGGGGCTGCTAAAGCTGGATTTCAGGGTCCAGCTTGGAGAAAGCTAGAGCTTGACAGAGGCACACAGTCAGTGTGCCAGGCGGTCTGTCACAGGGTCTACATATAATGTCCGGTTACCCCAGAAGCAACTACCTTCAGTCAAGTAATGCTCTATTACCTGATGTCTGTGTATCATTCCCTTATGTATTTTATTATAGTGTCATGTTATATATACTGTGTACATTCTCTCCGTATTAGCTACTCTCGCTCTCTGTATAGTGTACACCCGCCTGTAAGAATATATTCTTTTGTTTCACATGCTACCCTCAACCCCCCCCCTCCTATTCTCTCTGGAACTAGCAGGCAGTTTAAGATAAAGGTTGCTTGTGTAAACTGCCCATTGTTTTGAAGGTCCCCTCCCATTGTCCTGTTTTTGGATCTGTTGATCTTATCTGTGTTATATTCATGAAGGGGGTTGTCCCTTAACTGTGTATAGCTGTATGTTTTTTAAATAAAGAGTTAAAGGTTTATTCAAAGAGAGGTGAAAACAAAGCAGGAGAATGACTGGAGAATGGAAAATTCTAGGTCAAAATATCCAAACCAGACATATTCTCCCATTCATCTCACTTTCCAAATCGGCTATTTTGACCTAGAATTTTCCATTCTCCAGTCATTCTCCTACTTTTCACCGCTTCTGAATAACCCTGTTAGTCTTCTGCTGTTACTCTAAAACACAAGTCTTGCCTGGTGATTTTAGGGAGGTTTGGGCTGAGAATCCTAGATGTCGGGTTCCAGCAGAGGGAAAGACAGAGGTAAGAAGGAGGCACAAAGTCGGGGTGCCAGGTGGTCCGTCACATAAATAAAAATACTTTTTGCAGCAAATGAAAAGTAAATGGTTTAATAAATATTCAATAAAATGGGAATTTTTAAATCAATTAAAATCTATGGGACCTGTTGAATGAAAGCACTGAAAATCAGGGCATTTCACTGACATTTCTCTGCTGTTCGGTGTCTCTGAATAGATTAACCATTACTTCTCTATGCGGATATCTCTTCCGCCGAAGATCACCTTATTTTGCTGCAATTCGCCATTATTTGGCGAATTGTCAGCTTTTTGAATAGCCGAATGGCCACAAAATTGCAACGTATGGGGAAATTCGCCATTTGGTGCAATTTGTTGGCCAGTCTGGCTCTCTTTTTGAATAATCCTAATAGTCTTGCCCATTGCATGTTTTTCTCTGAATTTTATGTTATTTTTCTCTGAAAGCTTCAGAACGGCAGAACGTCCTCTATGAGCAATCGTAGCCAGTCCAAGGCATCAGATGTCAGAGCTCAGGGGCAGAGCGCTGTTGTCTCGCAGCACACGTCCAGGATCTCTGCTGTCTACATAAGAAATGTGCGATTCACAGATCCATCTGGAAAGAAAGTGTTATTTAATGAAAGAGGAGAAATTCCTGGAGAAAGATTTTATCTGTCGAACTGGAAGATAACAAAACACGGAAAACAAATTATAACACAAAACTGTCTTGTAGCATTTATGGCAACCGAGAAACTGGAAGATCAAGAGCTAAGAGTTTACGAGCAGTTTATACTATGGAAAACAGGAAAAGTAATATAGATCTATTTGTATCTATCTGTATCTGTATCCATCTATCTAGTTGTATCTTTCTATCTATCTGTATCTAAGGGAGTTATTGTCATGGTTCCTGGATCCCACCACGCAGTCCTTAAAGCCCAACACTCCAGAGCCCAAAAGCTACCAACAGAGTAGCCGTAGAAGAATCCTTAACTGTCTGGTCTTTAGAATTGGCCAGGTATACTAGCTAGACAGAAAGGGTTAATCAAAGACAATGTCGTAATACAAAACCAGGTCAGCAACACGGGGGTAGTCAGACGAGCCAGAATCAGGAATACAGAGTATAGAATAGTCAAATGGAATAGCCGGGTCGATATCAGTGCAGAAGCATAGTACAAGGTAATAGTCTAGGGCAACGGAAGGCAGAATAGTCAGAAAACAGGCAGAGGTCAATAACAGGTTAAATCACGAGAGAATTCAGGTACAAGGAGCTCAGGTATGGATAACCACGATCTGGCACTGCAGTGCTTAGAAGGAACTGTTGGTTTTTAAAAGACTTTCACCAGACCGCGCCCCCCTCTCAAGCTGCGCCTCCTGCAGCCACCTCCCTGCCTGTTTCAATTTAAACCAGGCGTTGGTGAGCGAGCAGTATCAGACATGCTGCCTTCAAGCACACCGGAAAGGCTGGAAGCCCCCAACGTTACAGTTATTCAGAGAGCACTGAAATGTTTCCGACATTTCGGTGCTCTCTCGTTCCCCCCACTTTGGTGAATCAAATTTCCCCACCCTGTGGTGAATTCAGCATTCACTGTAGGGTCCCCGAAGTGAAGGAAATCGGATGCCGAAAGCCCCCACCAAACCATCGTGAACGCAGCCGACAAGACACCGGACGAGTAAAAAAAAACCAATGTGATTAAAAGTGTGAAAATTAAAATGCTGTTTGCAAAAAGCTACTGAACGAAAATGCCTGGAATTTACATATAAGTTCCCATGAATGATGATAAAAAGCTCTGTTACAGAAAAAAAAAATCTTTAAAAAAAACGCTTCAGAGCGCGTCCAGCTGCACGAAGCCTTGAGCGTGTCCTCCCTTTATAGCTGCAATTGGCCGGAATTCCGGTGTGTGCTGACATCTACGATGTCTGTTCCAGGCACCCCCTTCCAGTGGGGGGAAGGTGCCTAAAGGGGAGTGGGGGAGGTCCTTTGGACCTCTCTCCCTCCCAATCTGCTTAGGGAAAAAAAGGCGGGCACAGCCTGTTTGGTGGCTGCCTTTAACCCCTTGGGGGCTGTATTGCGATTCAACACCAACAGGTGCCGGATTGAGGTCCCCTCCTGGAGCTGGCCGACAGCTGTCAGCCAAGCTTCTGGGATTTCCCCCTGCCAACTGGGATGTCCGTTCGGGAGTTAAACCCTAGCTGCCACCAATGGTGAAGATAGGAGTTCCAATGAACCCCCTATCTCCTGATCCGTGGCAGCTAGGGGTTAATATTTGGAATCATTTCCAATGATACCAAACATGAGCATGTTAAATTTAAATTAAATATTATCTATACTATAAAAGGATAAGCTAAAAACTGTCCGTCGCCAAAAGCCGTCTGCGCATGCGCGACGGACATTTGAAAGCTGCCGTTAGAACACACAGGTAGCTGCGTGTGCCGGCCGCGTGAAAAAAAAAAAAACGGCACGAGCCGCGCGCAGCTACCCGTGTGTTTACACGGCCAGATGCCCCGATCCTCCAGCGGTGACCGTCCTCCGGCTGCCGGCGGGCCTCCAGGCTCAGGCGAGCCCCCGGCTCGGTTTGGGCCTACAGGCCCAGCCGAGCCGGGGACTCGCCTAAGCCTAGAGGCCCGCCGAGCAGCCAGCGGCAGCCGGAGAAGGTCACCGCTGGAGGATCGGGGCCGAAGTTCCCAAAAAATACACCCCAAAATCGGCCCTGAGCTCCAGCGGAGACCTCCTCCAGCTGCCGCTGGCTGCTCGGCGGGCCTCTAGGCTTAGGCGAGCCCCCGGCTTGGCTTGGGCCTACAGGCCCAGCCGAGCCGGGGACTCGCCTAAGCGTAGAGGCCGGCCGAGCAGCCTGCTCGGCCGGAGGAGGTCACCGCTGGAGCAGCATCCTCTCTCCGTTGCTCGCCGGAATGACGTCACGAAAGCCTTTGACCCTGGGGGGTCAAAGGCTTTCGTGACGTCATCCTGGCGAGCAACGGAGAGAGAGAGGATGCTGCAAGCGGGACCGCCATCGCTGGAGGAGCTAAGGGCCGATGTCGGTGAGTATGTGTGGAACCGGTGGAGGACTCAAGGCCGATGTAGGTGAGTATGTGCTCTACACACACACACACACCCTGCTTGCTCGGCCGGTATCCAAGCTTAGGCGAGCCCCCGGCTTGGCTTGGGCCTAGAGGCCCTGCCGAGCCGGGGACTCGCCTGAGCATGGAGGCCGGTCGAGTTGCATGCTCTAGGGGGGACCTAAGCTTGGTCGGCATCCAGGCTCAGGCGAGCCCCCGGCTTGGCTTGGGCCTAGAGGCCCAGCCGAGCCAGGGACTCACCTGAGCCTGGAGGACGGCCGAGCATGCAACTCGACCGGCCTCCATGCTCAGGCGAGTCCCCGGCTCTGCTGGGCCTCTAGGCCCAAGCCGGGGGCTCGCCTAAGCTTGGATACCGGCCGAGTAAGCAGGGTGGGTGTGGAGAGCACATACTCACCTACATTAGCCCTGAGCTCCAGCGGTGACTGTCCTCCGGCTGTCGCAGGCTGCTCGGCCGGCCTCCAGGCTCAGGCGAGCCCCCGGCTTGGCTTGGGCCTACAGGCCCAGCCGAGCCGGGGGCTCGCCTAAGCCTGGAGGCCGGCCGAGCAGCCTACGACAGCCACCGCTGAGGCTCCGGGCCAATGTAGGGGGATGTTGCCTACACATACTCACCTACATCGGCCCTTAGCTCCTCCAGCGATGGCGGTCCCACTTCCAGTGTCCTCTCTCGCTCCGTTGTTTGCCGGAATGACGTCACGAAAGCCTTTGACCCCGGGGGTCAAAGGCTTTCGTGACGTCATCCCGGCGACCAACAGAGCGAGAGAGGACGCTGGAAGCGGGACGCGGGACCGTCATCGCTGGAGGGCCGATGTAGGTGAGTATATCCACGAGCGGGGGGCCATATCCACGAGCGGGGGGCCATATCCACGAGCGGGGGGCCATATCCACGAGCGGGGCGGGGCGATATCCACGAGCTGGGGCAGTATCCACGAGCTGGGGCAGTATCCACGTGCTTGGGCAGTATCCACGTGCTGGGGCAGTATCCACGTGCTTGGGCAGTATCCACGAGCTGGGGCAGTATCCATCCACGTGCTGGGGCAGTATCCACGTGCTGGGGCAGTATCCACGTGCTGGGGCAGTATCCCCGAGCTGGGGCAATATCCACGTGCTGGGGCAGTATCCACGTGCTGGGGCAGTATCCACGTGCTGGGGCAATATCCACGTGCTGGGGCAATATCCACGTGCTGGGTCAATATCCACGTGCTGGGGCAGTATCCACGTGCTGGGGCAATATCCAGGAGCTGGGGCAGTATCCACGAGCTGGGGCAATATCCACGTGCTGGGGCAATATCCACGTGCTGGGGCAGTATCCATCCACGTGCTAGGGCAGTATCCACGAGCTGGGGCAGTATCCACGAGCTGGGGCAATATCCACGTGCTGGGGCAATATCCACGTGCTAGGGCAGTATCCACGAGCTGGGGCAGTATCCACGTGCTGCGGCAATATCCACGTGCTGGGGCAATATCCACGTGCTGGGGCAGTATCCACGTGCTGGGGCAGTATCCACGTGCTGGGGCAGTATCCACGTTCTGGGGCAGTATCCACGTGCTGGGGCAGTATCCACGTGCTGGGGCAATATCCACGAGCTGGGGCAATATCCACGTGCTGGGGCAATATCCACGTGCTGGGGCAGTATCCACGTGCTGGGGCAATATCCACGAGCTGGGGCAGTATACATGAGCAGGGGCAGTATATCCACAATAGACTGCCCTCTGGGCAGGCTTTACAACTAGTCTATACTATAATACAGTAAGGCTTGGCGTGTCCGGCGGCTGCGCGCGCTTCCTGTTCTCCTGGATGCGCGTGCGGCCGACAGGTAGAGGCTGCGCGCGCATCCAGCATCTTAGTTGGGGGCACTTTAAACTAGGGGTCGACCGATTATCGGATCTACCGATATTTTGGGCCGATTTTTCAAGTCCCTCAGTCTGAGAGTGCACACACAGCTGTGGGCCATTTCTTTTTTTCACCTGCTGCAGGTTGAGCTTCAGGCAGGGCTGTGTTTAAGGGGGCTCCAGGTCAGGCTGAGCTCTGGGTTGCAGTGCTGTGTCCCGGGTCGTAACTGCTCATTATGGATGGAGTCAGTGGACGGAGCAACAGGGCTTTAAAGATGGAGCTGAGGGAAGGAGGGGGAGCTGCTGCAGCTAGTGGGGTTGGTTAGTGCGTGACTGCTTGGGGCTAGTGAAGGGAGCAGAGCACTCAGCAGCACACCCTGGTTGTAATTACTTAAAAAGGAACAGACAGCCAGCTAGCGATCTACAGTTAAACATACAGTAAACTTTTTTTCAGGCCGGTGACCGGGTCTTACCCTGCTCTCTCCGAGATCTGCATGCAGGGTCGGTCGACCCCCTAATTTAATGTTTAAAATATGAATAAACATGTTCAGTTTGTACCAGATTTGTGTGAAATTGTGTTCGTTTTCAAAAATTTAAGTGCACAGAATATCGGCCCCTGATATCGGTTATCGGCCAGAGAGACGGCCGATAATCGGTATCGGCCTGGAAAAAACCATATCGGTCTATCCCTACTTTAAACCACGTGAGCTGGGAGCACTTATACCCATGGGAGCTGGGGGCAACTATACCCATGGGAGCTGGGGGCAAAAATTCCCATGTGAGCTCTGGGGCAAATATTCCCATGTGAGCGGGGGCCATAATACCCATGTGAGCTGGGGGCAATTATACCCATGTGAGCTGGGGGCAATTATACCCATGTGAGCTGGGGGCGATTATACCCATGTGAGCTGGGGCAAATATACCCATTTGAGCTGGGGGAATATATACCCATGTGATCTGGGGGCGATTATACCCATGTGAGCTGGGGCAAATATACCCATGTGAGCTGGGGGAATATATACCCATGTGATCTGGGGGCGATTATACCCATGTGAGCTGGGGCAATTATACCCATGTGAGCTGGGGCAATTATACCCATGTGAGCTGGGGGCAAATATACCCATGTGAGCTGCTTCATAGAAACATAGAAACATAGAAAAATGTCGGCAGATAAGAACCTTTCGGCCCATCTAGTCTGCCCAATTACATGGATACTTTACCTGGATTTATCTTTTGTTTAGGATAGCCTTATGCCTATCCCATGCTTGCTTAAATTCAATTACTGTTTTGGCCTCTACCACTTCTACTGGAAGACTGTTCCATGTATCCACCACCCTCTCAGTAAAATAATGCTTCCTGATGTTACTTTTAAACCTTTGCCCCTCTAATCTAAGACTATGTCCTCTTGTTTTGCTATTTTGATTCCTTTTAAATATACTCCCTTCCTCTACCTTGTGGATTCCCTTTACGTATTTAAATGTTTCTATCATATCTCCTCTGTCTCGTCTTTTTTCCAAGCTGTACATGTTAAGATCATTAAGCCTTTCCTGGTAACTTTTCTCCTTCAAGCCGTACACCATTTTAGTAGCCCTTCTCTGAACTCTCTCTAAGAGGTCTATATCCTTCTGGAGATACGGTCTCCAGTACTGCACACAGTACTCCAAGTGAGGTCTCACCAGTGCTCTGTACAGTGGCATGAGCACTTCCCTTTTCCTACTGCTAATACCTCTCCCTACACAACCAAGCATTCTGCTAGCATTTCCTGCTGCTCTATTACATTGACTACTTACCCTTAGATCCTCTGAAATAATGACCCCTAAATCCCTTTCCTCAGATGTTGCGGTTAGGACTGTATCAAATATTCTATATTCAGCCCTTGGGTTTTTACGTCCCAGGTGCATTATCTTGCACTTATGCACATTAAAACTCAATTGCCACAACTCCGACCATTTTTTTAGTTTACCTAAATCATTTGTCATTTGGCTGATCCCTCCAGGAACGTCAACCCTGTTGCAAATCTTTGTGTCATCAGCAAAAAGACATACTTTTCCATTAATACCTTCTGCAATATCACTAATAAAAATATTAAAGAGAATGGGTCCAAGTACTGACCCCTGAGGTACCCCACTGGTAACAAGACCTTGTGCCGAATAAACTCCATTTACCACAACCCTCTGTTGTCTGTCACTCAGCCACTGCCTAATCCAGTCAACAATATTGGAATCTAAACTCAAAGATTGCAATTTATTGATAAGCCTTCTATGCGGAACAGTATCAAAAGCCTTACTGAAATCTAAATAAGCAATGTCTACTGCACCACCTGTGTCTATTATTTTTGTTACCCAATCAAAAAAATCTAAGATTAGTTTGGCATGATCTCCCTGAGGTAAACCCATGTTGTTTCTGATCCTGTAATCTATGTGTTTTTAGATGTTCAACAATCCTTTCCTTTAACATGGTTTCCATTAATTTCCCCACTACTGACGTAAGACTAACTGGCCTATAGTTCCCCGATTCCTCCCTACTACCCTTCTTGTAAATGGGCACAACATTTGCTAATTTCCAGTCTTCTGGGACGACTCCCGTTAACAAGGATTGGTTAAATAAATCTGTTAACGGTTTTGCTATTACATCACTGAGCTCTTTTAATAATTTAGGGTGGATCCCATCAGGCCCCATTGACTTATTTGTCTTTACTTTAGACAGCTGCTGTAGAACCTCCTCCTCTGTAAACTGATATGTAAATGTCTCTTTAGTGTTCTCTCCTAACTGAGGTCCCTTTCCTTCCTTTTCTTCTGCAAAGACTGAACAAAAATATTCATTGAGGCAGTCAGCGAGACTTTTATCCTCTTCTACATACCTTCCTTCCTTTGTTTTTAATTAACTAATCCTTGTTTTACTTTTCTTTTCTCGTTTATGTATCTAAAAAATGTTTTGTCCCCCTTTTTTACTGACTGAGCTATTTTCTCTTCTGCATGTGCTTTGGAAGCTCTTATAAATTGCTTTGCCTCTTTCTGCCTAATCTTATAGGTTTGCCTATCTTCTATACTCTAAGTTGTTTTATAATTATTGAATGCTGTCTTTTTGTTCTTCACTATTTTGGCCACTTCTGCAGAGTACCACAGTGGTTTCTTCCCTTTTTTGTTTTTGCTAACAAGCCGAATGCAATTTCCTGTGGCCTTCAATAATGCTTCCTTTAAATAATCCCATTTCTCCTGGACTCCCTTTAAACTCCTCCAGTCTGATAATGACTCCTTCACACAAAATCTCATTTTAGAAAAATCTGTTTTTTTAAAGTCTAAAACTTTCGTTCTTGTGTGGTGCGGCTCCGTCCCTGTTGTTATATTAAACCATACTGACTGGTGATCACTAGATCCCAAATTTTCACCTACAACAACGTCCGATACCAAACCTCCATTTGTGAGTATTAAATCCAATATGGCCTCTTTACGGGTCGGCTCCTCAACTACTTGTGTTAGAGATAATCCCAGTAGGAAGTTTAGAATATTTGTACTCCTGGTGCACCCAGCTGTTTTGGTTTTCCAGTTCACATCAGGAAGATTAAAGTCCCCCATGATAATAACTTCCCCCTTCATTGCCATTTTGGCTATTTCCTCAACCAGCAGGTTATCTAGTTCTTCTGCTTGTCCAGGGGGTCTATAGATCACACCTACACGAGCTACTGTATGATTGCCAAAAGTTAGCGTAACCCAAACTGACTCTATGTTCACCTCGCTCACTTTTATTTGGTTCGTTTTTATGTTGTTTTTCACATACAGGGCCACTCCTCCTCCTTTCCTACCTTCTCTGTCTTTTCTATATAAAGAGTACCCCGGTATTGTTATGTCCCAGTAATTTTTCTCACTGAACCATGTCTCAGTAACCGCCACTAAATCTACTTTTTCAGCTGCCATCATTGCCTCTAGTTCATTGATTTTATTGACTAAACTGCGAGCATTTGTAGACACGACTCTGAGCTTGTCATTTTTTACCTCGCATGTTGCTTGCACCCTCCGATTTAGTTTTGGGGGACAATCGGGCAGATTGTTTTTTACCCTTTTTTTGTCCCCCCCTCCTAGTTTAAATATTTCTTTGCAAAACCTTTGAACTTCTCACTGAGAACATATGTTCCCCTATGAGTAAGATGCAAACCATCTTTTTTATACAGTTCCTTTCTGCTCCAATTAGAGCTATCATGGGACACAAAGCCAAATCCTTGCTCCCGACACCATTCCCGAAGCCACAAATTGAATTCCCTATTGCACATCTGCCTATCTTGAATGTTATGCACAGGCAAAACTTCAGAGAATGACACAGTGGACGCAATCTGCTTCGCTTAACAATAGACTGCCCTCTGGGCAGGCTTTCCACCTAGTTGAAAATAAAAATATAAATAAAAAAATTTAAAAATTAAAAAAAAAATGTTTTGTTTTATTAATGCAGCAATATCGTTCCCATTTCAATTATAATGTTAACAGTGATGCTGCACTAACGATTTTTTCTATGTGTGGTGTTTGGTATACATCACGTAATTTCCCCCAAAAAACTGTAACGAGTCCCCATTTCTAATTTTTTTAACAAGCGCACCCTATAGAAAATATAACCGTAAAGGCTCGCATCATAAAATGTGGAAAGAAAACACTTTACACACTGTAGATGATTGAAAATTTTAATTTTATTGCGTTTTTTGTTATAATATTCAGGCAGGACGTGACATATACATCTAATAATAAAATATTATAAATCTACTGAGTCTGCTGGAAAGAACGATATATAATATGCCTGGGTTGTATAAAAAAAACGTAGCTTCAAACAGCGTTTAAACATGATGAGCGAAACCAGTAAAAATTAGCTCAGCACACAGGGGTGAAATGGCTCAGCAGCGAAAGGGTTAAAAAAACAAGGAAAAAATATTTTGCTGAAAAAATCCCGAAAAATTACTGAAAGATCCTAAAAAAATCTATAAAGAGTCTTTTTATTGTTTTAGATATTGAATAAAAATGGGAATATTTTTAACCTTGACATCTATGGGATTCTCCTGCCACAATTTGGTGAACTGCCTGCTCTCTGAATAGCCGAATGGCCTCAATGTTACTATTTGGGGAAATTCCCTGTTCGGTGACATTCCGGAGCCAGATCGTCTCTCTCTGAATTACCCCTTATCTATCTGTATCGGATTATTAGACATCTGCATGGGAATTTTTTTTTATTTTGTTTCGGATCATTTCGTTCTTTTTTTTTTTCTGTTTCAGGTTATTTAAGATAATTCATTACGGTTTTTTTTTGTTTTGTTTTCGGGTCATTCCTTATGTTACCGTAATTTGTATTTTGTACTGATTTGTTGATTCGGAGGGCCGTTTTATTGGATTTCGGATCATTTTGATTTATTTTTTATTAGTTATTTCAGTTTTATTAAATCTTTCAGAATGTGAAACAGATTAATAATTACATAGACTTGGGTAAAAAAAGATACATAATCCCCCTGTCCTTGGTGCTGAAATATATTTCAGCACCAAGGACAGCAGTCAGCCAGTACTACAATAAAATGAATATACATGACGGTACTAAATAAAATACAGCCGGTACTACAATAAACAATACCAGCCGTACAAAATAATCTGTTCAGAGAATGATGAACACCATCGAAATATCAGTGAAATACTCTGGTTCAATTCAACAGGGTGCATTTTCAGTGCAGTTTCGGCGGCAGTGACATTCCCCATAGTGATGTAATGGTTAAACTATTCAGAGAACACCACAGAAATGTCAGTGAAATTCCCTGATTTTCATTGGTTTAGTTTGAAAGGATTAAGCAGGTGAAACCCATGGGTTTCAATGTAAAAAATATTCCTCGTTTTAATAAAATATTTTTAACCATTTATTCTTTTCACTTGCAGCAAAAAGTCTCTTTTTTTTTAGGATTTTTTTTAAGGCATTTTTCAAGATTTTTTTTTTTAAATTTTGGATTCCTAATTTATTGAAAGGAGACTTTTTTTTTCTTTGCAGACCGTAACATTTTTTTTCATTTTCTTCTATCTATGGTGCTGAAACCTTGTCAGTACCAAGGACCAAGACTAAAGGAAAGAAAAGAATAACGCTGCGTTCAGTAAGGCTAGGGTCAGACGAGCGTGATTTCTACGGACTGTACGTCCGTGCAGTATGGACATCGTCAGTACGGATGACGCAGTAGTGGCCACACAGTCCGTTTTTTCACTGAAGTTATTTTTGACAGATATAGGAGGGTAAAATAAATTACAATGAAAAAACATTCTGTCCGTCAAAAATGCTGGACGTATAAATGCAGTCCGTCTGACCATGCTCCATCACTCACACACAAAGCTATGCAGACGTTGTGGACGTGGCGCACTCTGCACGTCCGTTCTAGCAGTATTACGTTCTTGCCTAACCTGCGTCCGTTTGCAGCGTCCGTCATGCCTCCGCACTTCTGTGCGGACGTACTTCGTGTGTCAGGCTCCAATGGACTTTCTTTCATGCTATCACGGACGTACTTTTAGGCGCAATCACGGACGTGAACACTACGCTCGTCTGACAGCAGCCTAAAGAAAAAAGCCTCATTTTAAAATAAATTAGGAATCCAAAAAGGTCACAAAGTTTTCCAAAAATGTCAAAAATAATCTCAGAATATAAATAAAGATACTTTTTGCTGCAAGTGAAAAGAATAAATGGTTGAATAAATATTTAAAAAAGACAAGGAATATTTTTTATATTGCAGCCTATGGGATTCGCCTGTCTAAATTTGTCGAACTGAACCATTGAAAATAAGTACCTTTCACTGACATTGCGGTGGTGTCGGTGATCTCTGAAGAGATTAACCATTACTTCTCTATGGGGCATTTCACTGTCGCCGAAACTGCATTGAACGGTACCATGGCGCTGTCGAACTGAACTGCCGAAAATCAGAGCATTTCATTGACATTTTTGGGGTGTTCGCTGTTCTCTGCATAGATTATTTTTTAACAGCTGGTATTTTTTATTGTAGTACCTGCTGTATTTTAATTTGGTACCAGTTGTAATTTATTTTGGTACCAGCTGCTATTTAACCCTTTCGCTGCTGAGGCTTTTCCCGCCCCTGTGCTGAGGTCATTTTTACCTGTTTTGCGCATCATGTTTAAACGTGTTTTGAAGCTTATTTTAGTATATGACCCAGACATATTATATATCGTTCTTTCCGTCAGACTCGGTAGATTCATAATATGTCATTATTATATGTATACGTTATGTCATGTCTGTATATTATAACAAAAAATGCAATAAAATATGTATTTTCAATAATTTACAATGTGTAAAGTGTGTTTTTCCACATTTTAACATGCGAGCAATTGCGGTTATATTTTGTATGGGGTGCGCTTGTTAAAAAAATTAGAGATGGGGTCTCATTACATTTTTTTTTGGGGAAAATGACACTATTTTTAACAAACGCATACAAAATCGTTAGTGCAGCATCATTGTTCACATTATAATTGAAATGGGAACAATATTGCTGCATTAACAAACCAAAAAAAAAAAAAATTAAAAAAAAAAATTTTTTTTTTTTACAAACTTTTTCACTTTCATGTTTGGTATCGTTGGAACGGCCATGCTCTGGCCGATCCAACCATACCAAACATTAACCCCTAGCTGCCACGGATCGGGAGATAGGGAGTTCCAATGAACTCCCTATCTCCAGTTGGTGGCAGTTAGGGGTTAAGTCCAGGACTGGCGTCATCGTGCTACGCATGATGACGCCAGTCCTCAGGGGGAGTTCCCGGAGGCTTGGCCGACATCCAAGATGTCGGCCAGCTCCGGGAAAGGATCGCGAACCGGCGCTTTTCAGCGCCGATTCGCGATCCAGCTCCCCAGGGGTTAATGCCAGGCACCATTTGGAAGGGCAGGCTGTGCCCTTCCAAATGATGGAAAAATGTGGTGACAGTCCGCGCTTCCCTCTTTTTTTCCTTTCCTTTTCTCCCCCTAAAATCTTGGTCGAGGATCTTCTTTAAGCAGTTAATTGCTTTCTTTTATGCAGTCGTCAATTCTCAAGATATATGGGGATAGAAATGAGAAACATAGTGTGATCCATAAAAACACATCCAAGTCCCCAAAATACAATAGTTCAACTCACATTTGGAGGTGTCATAAATCAGACACTAGATGTATCTCACAACCGATATTTTTAGGAGATATCGGGCTCCCCTTTTCCTCCTCTGTCCGATGATGTTGCTCCAAATGAAAAAATAAGGTTGCAGGATATCGATGAACAAAATTAAAATTTAAAATTTATTCCATAAAACAATAAATAGACAAACACCAATACGCGTTTCGCGATGCACTCGCTTCATCAGTTGGCATGTAAATCAATTCCTTCACAATCTCCTGCAACCTCCTTATATACCCTTTAAAATGTGTTGTGATTGAGTGGGAAACGCCCGTTCTCCCTTCCCTCAAAATTACAATTACTCATTCTGCACCTGCGTGTTACTCATTACAATTACAATTACTCATTCTGGACCTGCGTGGGGCATTCCAAATATCAGATCAACCCAAAAGATGGTGGACTGCATAAAAGAAAGCAATTAACTGCTTAAAGAAGATCCTCGACCAAGATTTTAGGGGGAGAAAAGGAAAGGAAAAAAAGAGGGAAGCGCGGACTGTCACCACATTTTTCCATTATTGACTCTTTCTGGTGGTTGGAGGTGAACTATCAGTGTGTGAACCATCTGCTGCTGACTTTTTAAACTGCAATTTAATGCTCTATGTCCTTTGGACTTAAGAATAGTTTGTGTACTAACAGCATTGTTTAACTATATCCATTAGGGGGCGCCAGATACTTGTCTATTCTGCACTTCCAAATGATGCCTGGGTTAACCCCCGCAGAGCCGGCGATCGGGAGGGAGAGAGGTCCGAAGGACCTCCCCCCCCTCCCTTTCAGGCGCCTCCTCCGCACATGCGGGGGGGCACCTGAATTAGGTGTCATCGCACTGCCGCGATGACACCTAATTCCGGCGGCTGCGGTCCCGGATGCCGGGCTGACATCGAGGATGTCAGCCCGCACCGGAGGGCCAGCGATCGGCCGGAACCCGGCCGAACGCTGACCCCAATGGGAGGACGCGCTCAGCGCGTCCTCCGCATACCAGCGGGAATGCTGAGGACACGCTGAGAGCGTCCTCAGCATTGAAGTGGTTAATGTTCATAACAGCCGCTATTTTTATTATGGTATCTTCTGGCATTTTTATTGCAGTACCGGCTGGCATTTTTATTGTAGTACTGGCATTTTATTTTTTACCAGCTGGTATTTTATTTTGGTACTGGATGGTATTTTTAATGTCTTACTGTTTTGTGTTTTTTTTTGGTACCAGCTGGTATTTTTATTGTAGTAGTGGCTGTATTTTAATTTGGTTCCGGCTGTAATTAATTTTGGTACCTGCTGGCATTTTTATTGTAGTACTGGCTGTATTTTAATTTGGTATTAGCTGTAATTTATTGTGGTACCGGCTGGTATTTTTATTTTGGTACCGGCTGGTGTTTTTATTTGTAGTACCGGCTTTAATTTTATTTTAGTACCAATTCCAATTTTAGTATTGCTATCGGTTGGCATTTTATTGTAGTACCGTCTGGTATTTTATTGTGTTTCGGCTGGTATTTTTATTGTTGTACTGGCTGTATTTTATTTTGGTACCTGCTGATTTTTTTTATTGTAACACAGGCTACTATTTTATTTTGGTACCAACTCCTATTTTAATTTTGGTATCGACTTGCCTTTTTATTGCAGTACTGGCTGTATTTTAATTTGGTACCGACTGTAATTTATTTTGTAACCTGCTGGTATTTTTATTGTACAGGCTGGTATTTTATTTTGGTACTGGATGGTATTTTTATCTTAGTACTGGCTGTATTTAATTTGGTATTGGCTGTAATTTATTTTGGTACCTGTTGGTATATTTATTTTAGTATTTTAGTACTGGCTGTATTTTAATTTGGTAACGACTGGTATTTTTATTTTTGTACCGGCTGGTATTTTTATTGTACGGCTGTAATTTATTTTGGTACAGCTATTTAATTTTGGTACCGGCTGTAATTTATTTTGGTACTTGTTGGTATACAGTCATGGCCGAAATTGTTGGCACCTCAGACATTTTTCCAGAAAATCAAGTATTTCTCACAGAAAAGTATTGCAGTAAAACATGTTTTGCTATACACATGTTTATTCCCCTTGTGTGTATTGGATCAAAACAAAAAAGGGAGGAAAAAAAGCAAATTGGACATTCCACACCAGACATTGGAGCCCCGGTAAATTGACTGCTTTCTCCACATTAGGGATGAACTGTTCGGTTCGACCAGTTCGGAGTTCGATTCGAACATTGGCCGTTCGAAAGTTCACGAACTTTGAACTTTTTGGTGTGTTCGGTTCGAATTTGATTTTTTTTTAAAAAAAGTATAAAAAATGCTTAAAAAATCTAGAAATAGACTCTTTATGGCAGAATATTAAAAGCAACGGTTTATTAGATATTGAATTAAACTACCCAGGGCAAGAAGGCACGCATGTGGGCGATGATTAGCAATGGACGGACTGTGTACATCGTCAAGAAGCGGTATGTATAACACACATTACATACATCTACCAACAAATGTCAACACATGCTGCAGCGTAATGTATTATCTGTTTGTCAGACAAATGTGACTGTTATAAAATTATTCTGGCTTTATTTAAAACAAGGTGGAAAGCCTGCCCAGAGGGCAGTCTATTGTGGATATACTGCCCCAGCTCGTGGATACTGCCCCAGCTCATCGATATACTGCCCCAGCTCGTGGATATTGCCCCAGCTCGTGGATATTGCCCCAGCACATGGATATTTCCCCAGCTCGTGGATATACTGCCCCCCAGCTCCTGGATACTGCCCCCCAGCTCCTGGATACTGCCCCCCAGCTCATGGATACTGCCCCCCCAGCTCATGGATACTGCCCCCCCAGCTCATGGATGCTGCCCCCCAGCTCATGGATGCTGCCCCCCCAGCTCATGGATACTGCCCCCAGCTCATGGATATTGCCCCCCCAGCTCATGGATACTGCCCCCAGCTCGTGTATATGCCCCCCAGCGCTCATGGATATATGCCCCAGCTCAGACATGGGGCGGCTGTCCGAATGCTCTATTGGCATTCGGACAGCCGCCCCATACTTACCTTTCCGAGCGGCGCTGGGGAAGTGAAAGTTTCCCGCTTCCGCTCGTTGAAGGACCCAAGCCACGGTCACGTGACCGGGGCCTGGGTCCTTCAAAGAGCGGAAGTGGGGAAACTTTCACTTCCCCGGCGCCGCTCGGAGGTTGGATGCGCTCGGCAGCTGGGTAGAGGCTGCGAGCGCAGCCTCTACCTGGCTGCCGCGCGCATCCAACCCCCGAGCGGCGGAGGGACCTTTCCCTTCGCCGCTCGGGGGTTTGATGCGTGCGGCAGCCGGGTAGAGGCTGCGAGCGCAGCCTCTACCTGGCTGCTGTGTGCATCTTGTAACCGCCGCGGCGAGCCGGCAGCCGGCTCGTGCCGCGGCGGTTGCATGCGCGCGCAACCAACCGCCGCTGGTTGCGCGCGCATGCGCAGAGTAAGGCTTGGCGACGGACACGCCAAGCCTTACTCTATTATAGTATAGATATTTGCGCACGTGTACATTTTTCTGAAACTTTCACACCTCAAAATTACATGCTTAGAGTGCTTAGTGTCGTTCAACAGCAAAGCATGCTTGATGTTATTTTGTTATGGGGAAAGATCTTGATATACTACATCTAATATTGTTATCAATCCAGATCGGGGATTGTTTACAATTTTCTCTGACCACGTGACATGGGAGTACCAATCATAGATCTTAGAAAGTCTATTCTACTATCTTATACAATTTGTTCATATAAACATTAATTGTTTAGCGTTTTTAAACGGGCATCATTTTTTTGTGCCGATTGATCTTTCCTACTATAGTGGGTCTTCATGTCAAATTTGTGATCTCCATAAAATTTATAAAAACAAAGCAGAACCTCCAGGGCGCCCTATTGTTTCTGGCATTAATAATTTAATGCAAAATTGTAGTCAATATTTGAAAAACGTTTTATAAGAGTATGTGATGAAACTACCATCATATCTGCGTCATTCGAAACAAACATTAAATATTGTCAACAATACCAGTATTTCTGAATCCTCGTTTCTGTGTAGTTTAGGTTTGGAATCCTTGTACACGTGTATACCTCACGGACACGTGTATACCTCACGATATGGGTCTACATAATGTAAGATCGTATCTCAGACATACTAGAATACGTACGATACAAATCAATTTCATTATCAAACTATTTCATTTCATATTAACTCATAATTATTTTTTATTTAACAACAAGTGGTATCTTTAGCTATGGGGAACAGCGAAGGGAAGTCCCTGCGCCCCAACGTACGCAAATTTATATTTGGGAGGAAGAATTTGTAAAAAACGTAGAGACTAATCCATTCATCTCAAATCTTGCAACTTGGAAAAGATATATAGATGACGTTATACTCATTTGGGAAGGTACAGAAAACGAATTTTATGATTTCAAGGACTTTTTGAATCCTAACCCCTACAATCTTAAATTTACTGGTGAAATACAACTTCATACACTGAATTTTTTGGACATCTCTTAGTCTAAAAACATCTATAAAAAAGAAACCGCTACAAATAGCCTGTTGAACTGGCAACGTTTCCATCCCTTACCATTGAAACAGGGCATTCCCTACGGCCAGTATATGAGACTAAAAAGAACATGTTCAGATGATTGGGAGTTCATTGAACGAGCGAAAGAACTAAGAGCTAATTTCAAAGCGAAAGGCTTTCCTAATAGAATCTTAAAAAAAGCCTAAAAAAAAGTATTGCACATTCCAAGAGAATCTTCGCAACAAGGAAAAAGCGCACCCAAAGAAAATAAGATGATAAGATGTGTGGGAAGCTGGGACATAGTTAAAGGAATCATGGAAAGATAATGGCCACTATTGCGATGGGATCCACAACTAAAAGAAGTTCTTCCTCCTCATGCTACCATCACTGCGCGCAGATGACGCAACATCAAAGATAATGTAGTGAGAAGCCATTACGACAGAAAAAACAAGTCTACTTGGCTCACCAATAAAAATTTAGTCGGAACATACAAATGTGGCAGATGCAGCGCTTGCAAACACATAAAAAAGGACTCTCAAACAAGTAAAGATTTGAGAGGCATTAAGGATCACCTCATTAAGTCCTTTTTCAACTGTGGCACAAAAGGCCTTGTATACGCAATTATTTGTAAGCAAGGTGGAAAGCCTGCCCAGAGGGCAGTCTATTGTGGATATACTGCCCTCAGCTCGTGGATACTGCCCCAGCACGTGGATACTGCCCCCAGCTCGTGGATACTGCCCCCAGCTCGTGGATACTGCCCCCAGCTCGTGGATACTGCCCTCAGCTTGTGGATACTGCCCTCAGCTCGTGGTTACTGCCCTCAGCTCGTGGATACTGCCCCCAGCTCGTGGTTACTGCCCTCAGCTCGTGGATACTGCCCTCAGCTCGTGGATATTGCTCCCCAGCTCAGACCCCAGACCAGACATGGGGCAGCTGTTCGAATGCTCTATCGGCATTCGGACAGCCGCCCCATGATCTCCGCATACTTACCTTCCCGAGCGGCGAAGTGAAAGTTTCCCCGCTTCCGGTCGTTGAAGGACCCAAGCCACGGTCACGTGGGACTCCCACGTGACCACGGCTTGGGTCCTTCAAAGAGCAGAAGCGAGGGAACTTTCCCTTCGCCGCTCGGGTGTTGGATGCGCGCGGCAGCTGGGTAGAGGCTGCGAGCGCAGCCTCTATCCGGCTGCTGTGTGCATCTTGTAACCGCCGCGGCGAGCGCACAGCCGGCTCGTGCCACGGCGGTTGCATGCGCGCGCAACCAACCGCCGCTGGTTGCGCGCGCATGCGCAGAGTAAGGCTTGGCGACGGACACGCCAAGCCTTACTCAATTATAGTATAAACTAGTTGTAAAGCCTGCCCAGAGGGCAGTCTATTGTGGATATACTGCCCCTGCTCATGTATACTGCCCCAGCTCGTGGATATTGCCCGCACGTGGATACTGCCCCCAGCACGTGGATATTGCCCCAGCACGTGGATATTGCCCCAGCTCGTGGATATTGCCCCAGCACGTGGATACTGCCCAGCACGTGGATATTGCCCCAGCACGTGGATATTGCCCCAGCTCGTGGATATTGCCCAGCACGTGGATACTGCCCCAGCACGTGGATACTGCCCCAGAACGTGGATACTGCCCCAGCACGTGGACTGCCCCAGCACGTGGATACTGCCCAGCACGTGGATATTGCCCCAGCAACGTGGATATTGCCGCAGCACGTGGATACTGCCCCAGCTCGTGGATACTGCCCTAGCACGTGGATATTGCCCCAGCACGTGGATATTGCCCCAGCTCGTGGATACTGCCCCAGCTCGTGGATACTGCCCCAGCACGTGGATATTGCCCCAGCACGTGGATGGATACTGCCCCAGCACGTGGATATTGCCCCAGCTCGTGGATACTGCCCCAGCTCCTGGATATTGCCCCAGCACGTGGATACTGCCCCAGCACGTGGATATTGACCCAGCACGTGGATACTGCCCCAGCACGTGGATATTGCCCCAGCACGTGGATATTGCCCCAGCTCGTGGATATTGCCCCAGCACGTGGATTACTGCCCCCAGCACGTGGATATTGCCCCAGCTCGTGGATATTGCCCCAGCACGTGGATACTGCCCCAGCACGTGGATACTGCCCCAGAACGTGGATACTGCCCCAGCACGTGATACTGCCCCAGCACGTGGATACTGCCCCAGCAGCGTGGATATTGCCCCAGCACGTGGATATTGCCGCAGCACGTGGATAGTGCCCCAGCTCTGTGGATACTGCCCTAGCACGTGGATATTGCCCCAGCACGTGGATATTGCCCCAGCTCGTGGATACTGCCCCAGCTCGTGGATACTGCCCTAGCACGTGGATATTGCCCCAGCACGTGGATGGATACTGCCCCAGCACGTGGATATTGCCCCAGCTCGTGGATACTGCCCCAGCTCCTGGATATTGCCCCAGCACGTGGATACTGGCCCAGCACGTGGATATTGACCCAGCACGTGGATATTGCCCCAGCACGTGGATATTGCCCCAGCACGTGGATACTGCCCCAGCACGTGGATACTGCCCAGCACGTGGATATTGCCCCAGCTCGTGGATACTGCCCCAGCACGTGGATACTGCCCAGCACGTGGATATTGCCCCAGCACGTGGATGGATACTGCCCCAGCACGTGGATACTGCCCAGCACGTGGATACTGCCCCAGCACGTGGATGGATACTGCCCCAGCACGTGGATACTGCCCCAGCACGTGGATACTGCCCCAGCACGTGGATATTGCCCCAGCTCGTGGATACTGCCCAGCACGTGGATACTGCCCAGCACGTGGATATTGACCCAGCACGTGGATATTGCCCCAGCACGTGGATATTGCCCAGCACGTGGATATTGCCCCAGCACGTGGATACTGCCCCAGCACGTGGATATTGCCCCAGCTCGTGGATACTGCCCCAGCACGTGGATATTGCCCCAGCACGTGGATATTGCCCAGCACGTGGATATTGACCCAGCACGTGGATATTGCCCACACACTGGATACTGCCACGCTCGTGGATACTGCCCAGCACGTGGATATTGCCCCAGCACGTGGATGGATACTGCCCCAGCACGTGGATATTGCCCCAGCTCGTGGATACTGCCCCAGCTCCTGGATATTGCCCCAGCGTGGATACTGCCCCAGCACGTGGATATTGACCCAGCACGTGGATATTGCCCCAGCACGTGGATATTGCCCCAGCACGTGGATACTGCCCAGCACGTGGATACTGCCCCAGCACGTGGATACTGCCCCAGCTCGTGGATACTGCCCAGCACGTGGATATTGAACCCAGCACGTGGATACTGCCCCAGCACGTGGATAATTGCCCCAGCACGTGATATTGACCCAGCACGTGGATATTGACCCAGCACGTGGATACTGCCACAGCTCGTGGATACTGCCCCAGCACGTGGATATTGCCCCAGCACGTGGATACTGCCCCAGCACGTGGATACTGCCCCAGCACGTGGATATCGCCCCAGCACGTGGATATCGCCCGCCGCTCGTGGATATGGCCCCCCCGCTCGTGGATATACTCACCTACATCGGCCCTCCAGCGATGGCGGTCCCGCGTCCCGCTTCAAGCGTCCTCTCTCGCTCCGTTGGTCGCCGGGATGACGTCACGAAGCCTTTGACCCCCGGGGTCAAAGGCTTTCGTGACGTCATTCCGGCGAACAACGGAGCGAGAGAGGACGCTGGAAGCGGGACCGCCATCGCTGGAGAGCTAAGGGCCGATGTAGGTGAGTATGTGTCCCCCTACATTGGCCCAGAGCCTCAGCGGTGGCTGTCGCAGGCTGCTCGGCGGCCTCCAGGCTTAGGCGAGCCCCCGGCTCGGCTGGGCCTGTAGGCCCAAGCCAAGCCGGGGGCTCGCCTGAGCCTGGAGGCCGGCCGAGCAGCCTGCGACAGCCGGAGGACAGTCACCGCTGGAGCTCAGGGCTATGTAGGTGAGTATGTGCTCTCCACACCCACCCTGTTTACTCGGCCGGTATCCAAGCTTAGGCGAGCCCCCGGCTTGGGCCTAGAGGCCCAGCAGAGCCGGGGACTCGCCTGAGCATGGAGGCCGGTCGAGTTGCATGCTCGGCCGTCCTCCAGGCTCAGGTGAGTCCCTGGCTTGGCTGGGCCTCTAGGCCCAAGCCAAGCCGGGGGCTCGCCTGAGCCTGGATGCCGACCAAGCTTAGGCGAGCCCCCGGCTTGGCGTGGCCTAGAGGCCCAGCCGAGCCGGGGACTCGCCTGAGCCTGGAGGAACGCCCGAGCATGCAACTCGACCGGCCTCCATGCTCAGGCGAGTCCCCGGCTCGGCAGGGCCTCTAGCCCAAGCCAACCGGGGGCTCGCCTAAGCTTGGATACCGCCGAGCAAGCAGGGTGTGTGTGTGTGTGTAGAGCACATACTCACCTACATCGGCCTCGAGTCCTCCACCGGTTCCACACATACTCACCGACATCGGCCCTTAGCTCCTCCAGCGATGGCGGTCCCGCTTGCAGCATCCTCTCTCCGTTGCTCGCCAGGATGACGTCACGAAAGCCTTTGACCCCCGGGGTCAAAGGCTTTCGTGACGTCATTCCGGCGAGCAACGGAGAGAGAGAGGATGCTGCAAGCGGGACCGCCATCGCTGAGGAGCTAAGGGCCGATGTCGGTGAGTATGTGTTAGCCAACATCGGCCCTGAGCTCCAGCGGTGACCTCCTCCGGCCGAGCAGGCTGCTCGGCCGGCCTCTACGCTTAGGCGAGTCCCCGGCTCGGCTGGGCCTGTAGGCCCAAGCCAAGCCGGGGGCTCGCCTAAGCCTAGAGGCCCGCCGAGCAGCCAGCGGCAGCTGGAGGAGGTCTCCGCTGGAGCTCAGGGACGATTTTGGGGTGTGTTTGTTTGGGAACTTCGGCCCCGATCCTCCAGCGGTGACCACCTCCGGCTGCCGCTGGGTGCTCGGCGGGCCTCTAGGCTTAGGCGAGTCCCCGGCTCGGCTGGGCCTGTAGGCCCAAACCGAGCCGGGGGCTCGCCTAAGCCTAGAGGCCCGCCGAGCAGCCAGCGGCAGCCGGAGGACGGTCACCGCTGGAGCTCAGGGCCGAGTTAGGGAGTATGTTTTGGAACTTCGGCCCCGATCCTCCAGCGGTGACCTCCTCTGGCTGCTCGGCGGCCTCTAGGCTTAGGCGAGTCCCCGGCTCGGCTGGGCCTGTAGGCCCAAACCGAGCCGGGGGCTCGCCTAAGCCTAGAGGCCCGCCGAGCAGCCAGCGGCAGCCGGAGGAGGTCACCGCTGGAGCTCAGGGCCGATTTAGGGGAGTATGTTTTGGAACTTCGGCCCCGATCCTCCAGCGGTGACCACCTCCGGCTGCCGCTGGGTGCTCGGCGGGCCTCTAGGCTTAGGCGAGTCCCCGGCTCGGCTGGGCCTGTAGGCCCAAACCGAGCCGGGGGCTCGCCTAAGCCTAGAGGCCCGCCGAGCAGCCAGCGGGAGCCGGAGACGGTCACCGCTGGAGCTCAGGGCCGAGTTAGGGAGTATTTTGGAACTTCGGCCCCGATCCTCCAGCGGTGACCTCCTCTGGCTGCTCGGCGGGCCTCTAGGCTTAGGCGAGTCCCCGGCTCGGCTGGGCCTGTAGGCCCAAACCGAGCCGGGGGCTCGCCTAAGCCTAGAGGCCCGCCGAGCAGCCAGCGGCAGCCGGAGGAGGTCACCGCTGGAGCTCAGGGCCGATTTAGGGGAGTATGTTTTGGAACTTCGGCCCCGATCCTCCAGCGGTGACCACCTCCGGCTGCGCTGGGTGCTCGGCGGTCCTCTAGGCTTAGGCGAGTCCCCGGCTCGGCTGGGCCTGTAGGCCCAAACCGAGCCGGGGGCTCGCCTAAGCCTAGAGGCCCGCCGGCAGCCGGAGGACGGTCACCGCTGGAGGATCGGGGCATCTGGCCGTTAGAACACACAGGTAGCTGCGCGCGGCTCGTGCCGTTTTTTTTTTTTTTTTTTTTCACGCGGCCGGCACGCGCAGCTACCTGTGTGTTCTAACGGCCGCTTTCAAATGTCCGTCGCGCATGCGCAGTAGGGTTTTGGCGACGGACAGTTTTTAGCTTATCCTTTTATAGTATAGATGTGGCTTATTGTATTTAAGCAAGACCTTTAGGCCTTTCAAACAGAGAATTCTTGAACACGTACGTTCCATAAGAAATCAACTTGATACTCCAATTGCACAACATGTTCATCAACACAACAATGACACACTTGCCTTAAAGTTTTGTGGGCTGGAAAAAGTGCTCCGTTCAAAAAGACAAGGTGATTACGATCTATATCTAAGAAGACGTGAAAGCTTCTGGGAAAAAACAACTAAAAACATTGAATCCTGATGGTCTCAACGACGGTTTTAGTTTCACTCCTTTACAGGGACATAACTGTAAAGGCTGAAGCAACATCCATCCAACATGGATCCACTTAAGTGAAGCTTCGTTAAAAGAGGGAGCATTTAGAAGCTTCGTCAATAATATATTCCATTTCAAATACAGATATGCACGTTTGGGCACTTTAGTTATACTATTCATGACTTCTAGTAGGTAGAGAATTACATGTAATTTATATAATATTGAATAGGGCTGTACATTGCTGATGGTGGAAATTCAGGAGATTCCCGAGGTGTTGCAGGTGAAACAACATATATGTATTAAAAGCATAGTATGGAGATCACAAATTTGACATGAAGACCCACTATAATAGGAAAGATCTATCGGCACAAAAAAATGATGCCCGTTTAAAAACGCTAAACAATTAATGTTTATATGAACAAAATTGTATAAGATAGAATAGACTTTCTAAGATCTATGATTGGTACTCCCATGTCACGTGGTCGGAGAAAATTGTAAACAATCCACGATCTGGATTGATATACTACACCTAATTTTGTATCAAGATCTTTGCCCATAACATAATAACATTAAGTTGCTTTGTTGCTGATCACACCATATGGCTACAAGAGAATATAAAAACGATCTATCTTTAGTTTACTGCATCAACCTTTGAAAGGGATTTGCAAGTCCTCCGCTTGGTAGTTCTGTAACCACATGATCAGGAAAGAACTCGAATGACTCCTGGTCTCCTAGCAACATGTAAACAGTAGACATGTGCACAGCACAAAATTTCATTTTGAACTAATGGATTAGTCCTAAAACGCAATTTATTTAGTTGCTAAAGAAATTCGTTTTCAGTTCTTTAGTATGAAAACTAATTTCATTCATCCGAAAACCAGTGGATACAATTACTATTGTAGTGGCTCCTCAGAGGGCTGAGATCGCTGCTTGTTACAGTATCTCTCACTCTCCGCACAATGTGTCAGGCAAAGCTGTTACAGTAACTGACTGCTGCTCATCACAGCGCTCAGAGTTTCAGTAAAACTAGTAAAGCATATTTTTATTTCCTTGTTTAACTGAAAATCTGAGCGCTGTTACAGTCAGTTACTGTACCAGCTGAGCCTGATACATTGGCTGCTTGTTATATTATCTCTCAGTACAATCTCAGCTCTCACAGCCACTGGATTTAAAGGGCTAAAAAAGTCTCCTCTCTGTATAATGTATAGAACATCCTCCTGCATTAATTAATAGCCCTCTCTGTATAATGTAGATAACATCCTCCTGCATTAATTAATACCCCTCTCTGTATAATGTATATCAGGGCTCAAAATTTCAAGTCCCAAGCTACTAACCAGGCCATAAGAGTTACTCGCCACCAGTTGCTCCACCTAACCCCTACCCATCCCTTAACTCTGCCCCAAACACACCCCCTTAAATTATCTTATGAAACTACACTGTTAAAGGTGTTATTTACAATAAAGTTGCAAAAATAAATTTAGTACCCAGACATTAGACCCCAGATTTCATGTATACCCAGTTATTATTGTGCTGCCTGCGTGTGTATTTCCACTCGCCCTCACTTACATTTCACTCGCCAAATACGAGTAGGTGGAAATTTTGAGCCCTGATGTATAACATCCCCCTGCATTAATACCCCTCTCTGTATAACGTATAGAACATCCTCCTGCATTAACTAATGCCCCTCTCTTTATAGAACATCCTACTGCATTGGCATGTGGAGGGTGCAGAACCTCGGAATGCAATGCTTATCCAGCACAGGAGAGGGAACTTTTACTTAAACTTTGTATCTCTGTGGGGGAGACACAGGAATATAAAAGCAGGGGAGAGGGAAAATATTAACGTAAATCGGTCTGAAAGCTCAGAGAAGAGATGACTGGTGCAAATTTATTTTTATAATAAAATAAAGCACTTTAAATCCAGGGAAAACATTCAAATAAATCACACTGAAGGCTCATAATGACAGAGTAACTGTGAGAGCTGGATACTAAATGTGTCAGACATAAAAACCCCTTTATAACAAGCAGCACTGGGAGAGGAGAGGGACTTTATATAAAACATGTATTATAGATGAGGAAAGGGGGATACTGCTCCTGGATAATATAAAATGTATCAGACCTAAGCCCTATTATGCAGAGCGGAAGGGGAGATAACACACGTTTTATAAAGTCCCTCTCTTCTCCCAGCGCTGCTTGTTATAAAGGGGTTTTTACTATCCAGCCCTCCTCTGTCATTAGCTTTCAGTGTGATTTATTTGAATGTTTTCCTTCTCCAGCTGCTTTTATCATCTTAAGTAAAGGTTTCCTCTCCTGTGCTGGCTGTCTGTGCTGCGAGTGAGTATTCTGGAGCTTTATCACTGTCAGATTTTTGGGTAGGGGTCGGGAAGAATTACGCATACAAACCTTTTCTGTAGCTTCGCGATGTCACCCTCTTCATTGCAGGTCTCCTTCACTCATCAATGTAATATCACAAAAAGGACAAACTAAAATGTAGTGCATTTTATTTTAGTTTCTTTTGTTTTTTGTACTGAGCAGTTTCGTTTCTCTTGACTCATACTAAAACTAAATTATCCCAAAATTCAGACTAAATCATTTTAGTACTAAAACGAATGCACATGTCTAGTAAACAGCTCATACCCTGTGAGGATCCGTAAAAAGCTTCCCACCTAACGCTAATTAAGTGCAATCTAAGTGACCCACATCTCCATAAATACAGACCCTGATTCAAAAAGGTCTTAGAGCGGCAGAGAAAAATGCATTGAACTTTATCTTATGTCAATATGGCAAAAATTCCTTTCACACCTAATCTAGTTGAGCCTGTCAGGCTGTTTATATTTGCATTTGGGTGGTCGAGATTTTGTGTGGTGGTTCACTATATGGTGGTTGTACTATATCAGACCTCAAGGCTAGTACATGTTATTTTGCAGCAAACCGCATTAGTGGACCACAACAATATTTGACAAACCTATTTTTTTCATCTAGTTGGATGATTGTTTTTTAAAAATCGTTTTTTTTCATTCATGTGTGCATAATTCAATGCTCTTAATATTGCAATAAAGGTTAATTTTTAACATAAGGGAGAGATTTTTCTTAGGACCACACAATCCTCCCAAAGAGGAGGAAATATAAGTGTTTAATCACTAATCTCCTGATTAGAAGTACTCTCGCTCATAGTGGTGGTTCCATTTGGAAGCACTATCTGCTGATTTATTATAAGCCTGCCCAGAGCCTGGGGCTTACAGAAGAAAACATGTGATCACCCCCGTGGTTAATAAAATAATTTAATAATAAGAGCCTGGGGCTTGCCTAGGTTGGCTGCACGGCTAGGCCTGCCCACAGCCTGGAGCTCGTCTAGTTTGGCCGGCTGCTTGGTGCTCGCTCAGGTGAGCCGGCGACTAGGCCTGACCTTTTGAATTATTTTTTTTTAAGAACATTTAATCAATTTTTTACTTTACAAAAACATTTTTTATTCTTTGTTCTTTTTGTATTTTTTGTAGTTTTATTAGACGTGTTTTTAAAAGACTTTATTTTGTAACAGATCTTTTTATTTTTTTTTAAAGAACCTTTATAATTATTTAGACACTTTTTTATTGATTGAAGCTCCTATTAGGAGAATAGGAAACTTTTTTTTTATTTCTTTTTTTTCAGTTCAGAGGAATTTTCCAATGTCAATTTGCCTCAATTCAGCGGTTATTGGCGCAAATTCTGTGGTTGTCGCCGACGTCCGATAACTACTTTGGTGACTCCATTTTCGCAAAACAGGGTGAACAATCACTAAATTGGGAATTCACTGTATTTTTGGCAAAATGAAATCACCGAAGAGAGCTGAAACTTGGCAAAACACAAAGCACCGAAATTGCACACAATTTAAAACAATGTAAAATCTGTTTTCAATTTACTAAATGCCGAAAAACCAAAATAAAATCTTTAGCTTCAGCCCATAGAGATCCTGCGTGATTATATAATCTGAGTGGGCTGGTCTGGATGAAGTCCAGGGCCGGTTTTATGTATTAGTCCAGCCCGCCTGCCTCAACATTCTTCGCACATCCATTTTACCGGCTATCCATGCACTTTATGGGAACACTAAAGAATGTGTTATACAACCTCCTCCGCTGGCTGCACTACGGGAAGACATTGACATATCCTGTAGAGTAATCCCTGTGAACACTCTAGTAAATGCTGTTCATGCAGTAGTGGCTAAAATCAAAAGTGTCCGAATGCTAATGGTGACCACTTTGAGCACCTAATATGATTGCATAACGCCAACACGACTTCCAGACGCTCTTTCACGTTTATATAAATCTAGTAATAACATAGTTATGCATATATTGTTCATGTTGAAGTGTGTATGCATTTTCTGGGAGTCTGTATATATTACTGGCCCCTTCTCCACAGCATTAGATTCCATACAGCAGATCGTTCAGAGTGACTCTGCAGAGACCTATTAGTCACCTGGGTAACACTGTCCAACCTCCTGGTTGATGATCTCCAAAGACCTTCCCAACCATGAAGGTAACCAGAGAGTGAAGAGGAGACAAAACATACATGAATAACTCCCCAATCATCATCTGATTCGGCTCAATCTCTGAAGCCTCTTAGCTTGAGTTTTAGAAACTGAAATTCATAGATTTCCTTATTTTAATAATTAAATCATTTCCAGGTTCCTCGATCTCGATGTAATGATCCATGTCCCCCCGGATACAGGAAAGCCCCCGATGGAGGATATCACGCCTGCTGCTATGTCTGTGTTCAATGTTCAGAGGGGGAGGTGTCCAATATAACAGGTAGGAGGAATTCTAATGAAAATACATATTGAACTTTACATTAAAAATTAACCCTTTGCATTGGTTCATCTATAATGAGTGTAAACCGGGGCTGATCCCTGAGGTTCATTGGGCTTATCTTTAGATTTTTCCCATGTTTCGTTTCTTTATAATCTCACACATTTTTGTTAAATGCGGCACAAATATTATATAAACATGGATTATTTCTCAAACACTATTTCCTGTATATTATTATTATTATTATTATTATTATTATTATTAGACATGTGCACAGCACAAAATTTCGTTTTGAACTAATGGATTAGTCCTAAATTGCAATTTATTTAGTTGCTAAAGAAATTCGTTTTCAGTTCTTTAGTACGAAAACTAATTTCATTCATCCGAAAACCGGTGGATACAATTACTATTGTAGCGGCTCCTCAGAGGGCTGAGATCGCTGCTCGTTACAGTATCTCTCACTCTCAGCACAATGTGGGCCATATTACATAGTTGGTGCTAACGTAGCCAGAGCTGTTGTAAACTTCCCAGAGCCATTATAGCCTATGGAGGTTTTCAGTTTACAACAGCTCTGGTTAAGTTAGCGTCAACATTGTAATACTGCCCCGTGTCAGGCAAAGCTGTTACAGTAACTGACTGCCGCTCATCACAGCGCTCAGAGTTTCAGTAAAACTAGTAAATAATATTTTTATATATAAGAGGTTATAACAATATTATTTCCTTGTTTAACTGAAACTCTGAGTGCTGTTACAGTCAGTTACTGTAACAACTGAGCCTGATACATTGTACTGAGAGATAATGTAAAAAGCAGCCAATCTCAGCGCTCACAGCCACTGGATTTAAAGGGCTTAAAAAAAAGGCTCCTTTCTGTATAATGTTTAGAACATCTTCCTGCATTAATTAATACCTCTCTGTATAATATATAGAACATCTTCCTTAATTAATTAATGTCCCTCTCTGTATAGAACATCCTCCTCAATTTATACCTTTCTCTGTATAATGTATAGACCATCCTCCTGCATTAATTAATGCCCCTCTCTGTATAGAACATCCTACTGCATTGGCATGTGAAGGGTGCAGAACTTCAGATGTTGCGATGTTGCGCTCTTCATTGCTGGTCTCCTTCACTCATCAGTGCAATATCACAAAAAGGACTGAAACTAAAATGTAGTGCATTTTATTTTAGTTTCTTTCGTTTTTGGTACTGAGCAGTTTCGTTTCTCTTGAGTCATACTAAAACTAAATTATCCCAAAATTCGGACTAAATCGTTTTAGTACTAAAACGAATGCACATGTCTAATTATTATTATTATTATTATAATAGGCGACACAAGGTCCCCCAGTTCTTTTATTTCCCTGCCTGATGTAACGAGCCAATGACATTCAGGCTGAGGTCAGACGAGCGTAGTGTTCACGTCCGTGATTGCGCCTAAAAGTATTTCCGTGATAGCATGAAAGAAAGCCCATTGGAGCCCGACACATGAAGTACGTCCGCACTGAACTGCGGACGCACAACGGCCGCGGCCCACGGACGCAAGGCAGGCAAGAACGTACAACTCTTAGAACGCACACACAAAGTGCGCTGCGTCTGCAACGTCTGCATAGCTTTGTGTGTGAGTGATGGAACGTGGTCAGACGGACTGCATTTATACGTCCAGCATTTTTCACGGACAAAATGTTTTTTGCTTTTTAATTTATTTTCCCTCCTACATCCGTCAAAATATACGTCAGTGAATAAATGGACTGTGTGGCCACTACTGCGTCTTCCGTACTAATGTACGTCCGTGTGCACGGATGTACAGTCCGTAGAAATCCCGCTCGTCTGACCCTAGCCTTATAGAACTATTTCTCCAGTGGAATTGGGGTCTGGACCTTCTTTTCGGTAATGTTGAGTGACAGGACTGAAATCTAAATTAGAATTGTGCTTTAATTCAAAAATATCTCCAGACTTTTTATAACTTTCATTTTGCAGAAATGACGTGAGATATGGGGACACATAAAAAATAACCTTCAAATACTTGTTACACATCAACAAACATAAGTATTTTTAACAAAGTCCCTAAAAGCTAAAACCTCTGGTTCCTCTCAACGTCTGAGTTGAAGAGACGACATTGAAATCAGATGCTCTTCAAAAATACGGGGGATGATACCAAGTGTGATGTGCAAAGAAAAAAAAAAAAAAACACACACTGAATCACTTAACTTAGGATCTTCCCTCTGCGGGCTCCCGGTAACCTGTAAGCAGTATACAATAAGAAGAAGGTAGAGGGTAATCCTACAACGAATTAAAATCACTTAGAGGTGCATGTTAAATGAACAAATAGTATTTGAATCTGTAACGGTTAGCCCCTGCTTGGGCCATCGTGGTGGCTTTGAACATGAGATGAAGCCCTTAAGGCAGGTGAGTAACTGACTGGACACAAGGACAGACGGATTTCTCCAAAACCAAGGAGCACCAAAAAACAGAACAGAATTGCCACTAAGCTCCGAAGGCTTCAAGACCGACAGACAACTTAGGACACTCAGAAACACAAAGATACACTTGACAATCCGTGAAGGGAGCAGGCTGCAGGACAGTAAACAAAACAGACAGACTATACTAAAAGAGGTCCTTATAAGCGGCCTCTGAATAAAATACTAAACTAAGACAGACAAGGTACATAAAACATGAAACATACAAGAATCGTCAATCAGGCAGAGGTTGGCAACAGATCAGAAATATACGGTACCAGGGGGAGTAGAAGGGATAGTCAAAAATAAAGCCGAGGTCAGAACCAGAAAACACTTGAACAGGAATGCTTTGCAGCAACTCAGGAAACACGAACCAGACAGAACCACCATCAAACTCCACAAACAGTCAATGAGGCTCTGTGCTGCTGGGAATATATAGGGAGTGGGTCTGTGTGATTGGGCCATGTGACCCCAGACCAGGAGATCACAACAGAACCCCAGATCAGCCCTAAACAGCACAGCCAGACACACCATAGGGGAAAAACAAACATGAAGACCCTTCACCACCAGGGGGCAAGGCCGAGACGTGACAGAATCAATTCACGCACATCAAAAAACAAGATTGTTATCACCGTTCCATGGATGCCTGGGACCTGGGGTATGATTTCCTACATAGCCGGTGCACTTCAGGAACAATCAGCCAAGTGTGATGCCCAGCTAAACGACATGGTGTGGGAGAAGTGGAACCCAATGTCAGGTAAAGAAGGGTCCTAATACAGATAATGGGAACTGAAGAAATCAGCTGAAAGCACCAGTGCAATTCTAGAAACTCCTGGCTGTGATTAGGGATGAGCTATTCGGGTTCGGACGGTTCGGAGTTCGACCCAAACTTTGGCAGTTCGAAAGTTCGTGAATTTCAAACTTTTTGGGTGTATTCGGTTCGAGTTGGAAAAAAAAAAAGACATTTTGAAAAAAGTATAGAAAATGCTTAAAGAAATACAAAAAAATCTAGAAGTAAAGAGACTCTTTACTGCAGAATATTATAAGCAACGGTTTATTAGATATTGAATTAAAAACTAATGTATATGTGGAAAGATTATCAACTCTAAATGACCTCTGTTCACAAACGGGCATAACACCAGGTGTTTTTAGTCTGGTAATCAATTTGATACATTGTACACCATACTGAGGGTGGGGTGGTGTCTGCTTCTGATTGACATTTGAGAATCAATTTCCCTAAAACATCCTAATATGCTGCATTTAACCCTTTTGCTGCTAAGGCTTTTCACACCTCTGTGCTGAGGTCATTTTTACCGCTTTCGCTCATCATGTTTAACCGCGTTTTGTAGCCATATTTTGATATATGACCCAGACATATTATATATCAATCTTTCCGGCAGACTTGGCAGATTCATAATATGTCATTAATATACGTATACGTTATGTCATGTCTGTATATTATAACAAAAATGCAATAAAATTTGAATTTTCAATAATTTATTATGTGTAAAGTGTTTTTTTTCACATTTTAACATGCGAGCATTTGCGGTTATATTTTCTATGGGGTGCGCTTGTTAAAAAAATTAGAAATGGGGTATCGTTACATTTTTTTTTGGGGAAAATTTTGCTTTTTTTAACAAACGCACCGCATACAAAAATCGTTAGTGCAGCATTATTGTTCACATTATGCAGCAATATTGTTCCCATTTCAATTATAAACAAAAAAAAACTTGTTTATTTATTATTTTTTTTTTTAAAAAACTTTTTCATGCTCATGTTTGGTATCCTTGGATCGGCCAGAGCATGGCCTTTCCAACAATATCAAACATTAACCCCTAGCTGCCACGGATCGGGAGATAGGGGGTTCATTGGAACCCCTATCTCCACCATTGGTGGCAGCTAGGGGTTAACTCCAGGACTGGCGTCATTGTGCTATGCACGATGACGCCAGTCCTCAGGGGGAGTTCCTGGAGGCTTGGCCGACATCCAAGATGTCGGCCAGCTCCAGGAGAGGATCACAATCCAGCGCTTTTCAGCGCCGATTCGTGATCCGGCTCCCCAGGGGTTAATCACAGCCACCGTTTGGAAGGGCAGACTGTGCCCTTCCAAACGGTGCCTGGATTAACCCTCTGCCCCCAGCGATCGGGAGGGAGAGAGGTTCGAAGGACCTTCCCCCCCCTCCCTTTCAGGCGCTTCCTCCGCACATGCGCGGGGGGGCGCCTGAATTAGACGTCATTGCGCCGTCGCAATGACATCTAATCGCTCTGCCGGGGTCCCGGAGTGCTGGGCTGACATCCAAGATGTCAGCCCGCACCGGGGGGCGCAGCAATCCGCCGGAATCCGGCGGATTGCTGCCTCCTGTGCATGGACGTGCTCAGCGTGTTCATAGCACAGGAGAACCACTTGGCTGGATGCGCTGAGTGCGTCCATAGCAGCCAAGTGGTTAACTGGTGTTTAAAAAAAATTCAAAATAACATCTAAGGCTAGGGTCAGATGAGCGCATCTTGTACGGACTGTGCGTCCGTGCAGTACGGACGTACTTACTGACTGACAACAAGGTAGTGGCCACACAGTCCGTTTTTTTCACTGACGTATTTTTTGACTGATGTAGCAGGGAAAATAAATTACAATGAAAAAACATTCTGTCCGTCAAAAATGCTGGACGTATAAATGCAGTCCGTCTGACCTCGTTTCATCACTCACACACAAAGCTATGCGGACGTTTTGGACGTGGCGCACTCCGCACGTCCGTTCTAGCAGTATTACGTTCTTGCCTAACCTGCGTCCGTTTGCTGCGTCTGCCATGCGTCCGCACTTCTGTGCGGACGTACTTCGTTTGTGGGGCTCCATTGGTCAGAATGCTATGCTGCCACGGACGTACAAATGTGCAGCAACACGGACGTGATAACTGCGCTCGTCTGACCCCAGCCTTATTCAATGTTCTTCTTCACCTCGGGATTAAACATTCACAGGGTTATTCAGAGAGCGGTGAAAAGCAGGAGAATAACTGGAGAAGTGAAAATTCTAGGTCAAAATAGCCAAACCAGAAAAATTCTCCCATTTAACTCACTTTCCAAATTGGCTATTTGGTCTAGATTGTTCTCTTCTCCTGCCAGTTCTCCTGGCTTTCACCTTTCTCTCAGGGTTGTTCAGAGAAAGGTGAAAACCAGGAGAATGGCAGGAAAAGAGAACAATCTGGACCAAATAGTCGATTTGGAAAGTGAGATAAGGCCAGGGTCAGACTAACGCATTTTTCACAGCGACCGAAAGTGCGTCCGAACGCATTGCCGTATTTTTCCACGGAATGCGCGAAAACGGTCATACGATGCGCATTTTTGTGCGTGATTTTTTTACGGATCCAAACCAGGAAACTTTGGGTGTCTGGACGTTATGTTGGCCGGACATGAGCAGGGTCTGACGTATCCAAATCACGCACACACGCCGCTAGTGGACGAAGCGCACTCTGTACGTCCGTATTAGCGGTTCTGCGTTCTTGAAAAAATGCGTTCATTTTCCACTTGCGTTGCGCAGCCGGACTTTCGTGCGACCGTACTTCATATATTAGCCGTCATTGCCCGTCATTTGCTGCTAGTGCGGCCGTGATTAAGTGCGCCTAAACGCACGTTAAAAATTCGCTAGTCTGACCCTAGTCTAAATGGGAGAATTTTTCTGGTTTGGCTATTTTGACCTAGAATTTTCCATTCTCCAGTCATTCTCCTGCTCTTCACCGCTCTCTGAATAACCCTGACAGGGTTATTCAGAGAAAGGTGAAACTCAGGAGAATGACTGAAGAGAAAATTCTAGGTCAAAATAGCCAAACCAGAAAAATTCTCCCATTTATCTCACTTTCCAAATCGGCTATTTGGTCTAGAATTTTCCATTCTCCTGCTTTTCACTGCCAAAAAAATCAGTAAATTTTTTCTGCGTGTCTGAAAATGTCTCCTCTTTTCATACAGGCTGCCGCCCCAAGCAGTTGTTTATGGATAGATTAAAGGAAAAGCATTTACCGTCATTTGAAATGTCATTTTTTGGTTTCTACATATTTCTATACATCCTAGAAATCCACCACTTCATGGGCAGGTTATGGGGACCTCCTAGGCACGATATTTGAAGGAATTTTTCGTTTTTATTTTTAACCCTTATTTCATGGAAAACTCACTGTTCCTTTAAAAACTTTTTTAACTTTTTGTCCTTGCTTCCTGTCCCCCAGGGCACTACCCAGACCCCCATACACTTTTTATGGAAAATATCTAGCATATATGCCCTCTTGGAGGGCACTCTAAAAACCGAATTTTCAGCCCCATTGACATGTTTTGGGTTCGGGTTCGGATCCGAACATTTGGAAAGTTCGCGTTCGGCTTCGAACCGAACTCAGGGAGTGTTCGGCTCATCGCTAGCTGTGATCTCCTCTGAATGAACAGAAATGAGAGGTTAAATCAATGTCACATGATCCCTCTCCTCTCTGCAGACGCCCCTCATTTATTAGAATCTGGCCCTCTGAGTCACTACATTGACCTGTTTAATGACACTCTCTGTATCCCTCTCCTAATAGCTCTGCCTCTTCCTTCCTACAGCGCAACACACACAGCCACCACCACTCCACACTATGCACTCCTAAGGACTTTCAAGGTATCCAGCACTTATCCATGACGTCATTCAAGCTGCTTCACTTCTCCACTCCTGCTGTTTTTATAGTCTCCTGCATTTTATGTATTATTCCCAGGCTGATTACTTTTCCCTTTAATGCCTTCACTCCATTTTTGATAGTACCATAAACTTCAGTTTTACCACCATGCTTCCCCCACCTCCTCCCCCTCGCATGCCATTAACTGCTTGCATACAGAGCCCCTCTCCTAAAAGCTCTGCCTCTTCCTTCCTACAGCGCAACACACACAGCCACCACCACTCCAGACTCTGCACTCTGCAGTGCCACATGCCAGCCCCATCCACCTTCCCACCCATTCCTAGACCCAAACTCATTCATTCCCCTCCACCTGCTGCCACTTTATTCTAATCAATTTGTAGCTTGCTATTTTCTCTCTAGCCACCAGATCCACACTCCCCCAGCTCCCCTTCTGTTTCACTTACCCCTGTCCTTTAGATTGTAAGCTCACAGTATGTCTGGCTGAGCACTTGTGTAAAGTGCTGTATCAGTAGGACAATTATCCTAAGGGCAGGGCTATCTATTCCTTATGTGTTTTAGTAGGTCTCATGTTACATAGTTACATAGGCTGAAAAAAGACATGCGTCCATCGGGTTCAGCCTCTCCCACATAACCTACTGCTGTTGATCCAAAAGAAGGCAAAAAACCCAGTCTGAAATGCTCGCCAATATGCAACATACTGGGAAAAAAAATCCTTCTTGACCCCAGAATGGCAGTCAGATTTCTCCTTGGATCAAGAAGCTTTTACCCACATATTAAATATTATAACCCTTAATATTCTGTGTCTGCAGGAAGTCATCCAGTCATTGTTTAAAAGTCTTTACAGTCTCTGACCCAACCACATCAACAGGCAGAGAATTCCACAGCTTTATTGTTCTCACCGTAAATAACCCTTCCTATGCTTTAAGCTAAATTTTCTTTCTTCCAGTCTAAATGGGTGACCCCTTGTCCTATGTATAGACCTGTTAATGAATAGGTTATCAGACAATGGTTGATAATGGCCCCGTATCTATACTATAAAAGAGTAAGGCTTTGGCTGTCCGTCGCCAAAGCCCTACTGCGCATGCGCGCGCAACCAGCGGCGGTTGGTTGCGCGCGCATGCAACCGCCGCGGCACGAGCCGGCTGCCGGCTCGCCGCGGCGGTTACACATGCACACAGCAGCCGGGTAGAGGCTGCGCTCGCAGCCTCTACCCGGCTGCCGCGCGCATCCAACCCCCGAGCGGCGAAGGGAAAGTTCCCTCCGCCGCTCAGGGGTAGGATGCGCGCGGCAGCCGGGTAGAGGCGCAGCCTCTACCCAGCTGCCGCGCGCATCCTACCCCCGAGCGGCGGAGGGAAAGTTCCCTCGCTTCCGCTTTGAAGGACCCATGCCCCGGTCACGTGACCGCGGCTTGGGTCCTTCAAAGACCGGAAGCGGGGAAATCTTCACTTCCCTGGCGCCGCTCGACAGGTAAGTATACGAGCTGGGGGGCAAATCCATGAGCTGGGGGGCAAATCCATGAGCTGGGGGGCAAATCCATGAGCTGGGGGGCAAATCCATGAGCTGGGGGGCAAATCCATGAGCTGGGGGGCAAATCCATGAGCTGGGGGCAAATCCATGAGCTGAGCAAATCCATGACCTGGGGGCAAATCCATGAGCCTGGGGGGCAAATCCATGAGCTGGGGGGAAAATCCATGAGCTGGGGGGCAAATCCATGAGCTGGGGGCAAATCCATGAGCTGAGCAAATCCATGACCTGGGGGCAAATCCATGAGCAGGGGGGCAAATCCATGAGCAGGGGGGCAAATCCATGAGCAGGGGGGCAAATCCATGAGCTGGGGGGCACATCCATGAGCTGAGCAAATCCATGACCTGGGGGCAAATCCACGTGCGGGGGCAGTATCCACGTGCGGGGGCAGTATCCACGTGCGGGGGCAGTATCCACGAGCGGGGGCAGTATCCACGAGCGGGGGCAGTATCCACGTGCGGGGGCAGTATCCACGTGCTGGGGCAAATCCACGAGCTGGGGGCAAGTATCCACGTGCGGGGGCAATATCCACGAGCTGGGGGGCATATCCACGAGCTGGGGCAGTATCCACGAGCTGGGGCAGTATCCACGTGCTGGGGCAGTATCCACGAGCTGGGGCAGTATCCACGTGCTGGGGCAGTATCCACGTGCTGGGGCAGTATCCACGTGCTGGGGCAGTATATCCACGTGCTGGGGCAGTATATCCACGAGCTGGGGCAGTATATCCACGAGCTGGGGCAGTATATCCACGAGCTGGGGCAGTATATCCACGAGCTGGGGCAGTATATCCATGAGCTGGGGCAGTATATCCACAATAGACTGCCCTCTGGGCAGGCTTTACAACTAGTATATTTATATAAGGTTATCAGATCCCCTCTAAGGCACCGTTTCTCTAAACTAAACAGGTTTAAGCTTGTTAGTCTTTCCTCATAACTTAACCCTTCCATTCCCCTTATTAATTTAGTTGCCCGTCTCTGCACTTTTTCTAGCGCTAGAGTGTCTGCACTCCCCCATTGTACAGCGCTGCAGAATATGCTGGTGCTTTATAAATACAGAATAATAATAAATGTTACAACAGGCCTGAAAATTGGTATTCAGATTCATCTTGAAAATTAAAAACAACAAGTATTTAACCAAATCCCGTGAGGGCTGAGAAAGGGGGTGAATACTTTTATCAGTTGTAACAGGGCATCATGTAGAGAGTAAGGAAAGGTCCTGTCCAGGGTTTATGTGTCATCCAGATTTCTCTCTTACACCTTCCGGAACCTCTAAGCCCCTGGTTTTGCACTTTGCCTCAGTGGTAATTTAGTGCAGGTGAGGCAAACAGACAGGGCTCTGGAACCTGGGGAGCAGACGGTCTCTATCTGCTGGAGCACAAGGTTGGTCATGCTGGTTTGCTGAAGCCTGACAAACAATAGGTTTGCACAGGTGGTTAGTCAGGACTATTGTATGTTTAGTTTAGCGCCGGGACACGGCTAGGAATTTTTTTTGTCTTTTTGAAGTGTTTATTTTTTGAGCAATATACAGTGTGGTGTATAACCTGTGTGTTGCTGCAATAAATGTACCACCGTTTGAAGAAAAGTCACTGGTCTGGTCTCTGAACCTTTCAAGAGTGCTCACCCCAGAGAGCAATTGCACCCGCTACCTGTTTCCCAGCTCACACAGTATACCTATATTTCAAAAACCAAAGATGTTACAGGTGCAAAAAATGGAATTTACAATATTCTTGAAACATATAAAAACACATGTTTTACCATTTTCCAAAACTCCAATTAGGGCTGGATGAAAAAGGGGGTGGCTATTTTAAACAAAATACCTATATCTCAAAAACAGAAGATGTTACAGGTGTGAAAATTGAAATTTAGATTATTCTTGAAAATAAAAAACACGTATTTTACCATTTTCCAAAAATCCAGTTGATACACTGGATGAGCAGATCAGAGGGATGCTGTTACTTCACACAAAAAGGAGTCTTTATGCAGGTCCTTTCGCAGCCAGGGCTCGCACACTCCCACACTGCTCCAGTATGTTGGCTTCATTCTCACAGCCAGGCCTCACACACTCCTCCGCTGCTCCAGCATGCCGGCTTCCTTCTCACAGCCAGGCCTCAAACACACCCTCAATGCTCTAGCATGGGAGAACCTGTGATTTTATTGCAGAACCTCAACCCACTTAAGCTCCGTAAATTAAAGCACTCCACAGAAATGTGATTGAGGCTATGGTGCTAACCGGTTCTGGCTGGGTGAGGCGGTGTGCATACCACGAATACCTTTTATATGTTTTTTTTTTTTCCATGTTCCAAATGCTAAAAAAACTAAATTAATTTTTTTGTCTGTCTTATTGTCTGTTTGTTTTTACAACACAAAAAGAAAATTTAAGGAAGCATAGGAATGAAACAACTTTGTTTGGTAGCCAATACGCCCTGACTAACGTCTATGATAAACATTACTTATTGCTTTAAGACATCAACCTGTAAATTATATTTTGTACAGTTTAGACATAAACTCATGTTTCTTTTAAAAACAATTGTAACGAATCCAAAAAATCTGCGTGAGCAAAGCCGCGGGAAAAAGCTAGACATGGATAAAAAGAGGTATCAGATCATGTGATGAAAACATATATTACCTGTGCTTTATAAGGAGGTAAAACTATCGAACATGTGGTGCAGTTTTTGGCACCTGTGTTGAAGGGAGACATGGATTTGGAGCAAGTTCAGAGACGATTGCAAAGCTAATAAAAGGATCGGAAGATTCTCAATATGAAAAGAGATAAAGATACAGCAATTGTTAAAGCTTGTAAAAATACATCTAAGAGGAAATCTGATTACATTGTTTAAATAGATACAGGGCCATTACAATGAGCTCTCTGGTGACCTGCTCATTAACAGGCCATTAACTGCTCATTAACAGGCCATTAACTGCTCATTAACAGGCCATTAACTGCTCATTAAGTAAGATATACATACTGTACATATATAATTACATTATAACGCATTGCTTGTTGATCTCAGGAGAAATCTGATTGCCATGATGAAACCTAGAAGAAGTTTCATTCCCTTTTATAATTATAAAATGCTCAAAGGTTTATTCTGTTTCCTATTTCACCAGCAGATCAGAAATATTAAGCATTGAATCCGATCTATCTATTGTTAAATATGCGTCTAGTTCTGTCATGAAATGAAATTCTTTGACACTTTTTTTTTGGACAAATTAAGATATTGTCTGACTGCGTCACATTCTAAGGAATAAACATATTATCCCCCCAGCGGTGCCAGAGGAATACAAGAATCTACCTGTGTAGATGTTAAAACATAACTTTTAATTGTTGGACCAAATAGTGTTATTTAAAAAACAATGAACATGCCACTAATTTGTGTCACAAACAAAACAAAAACATCACATAATAAAACTAAATCCACTGTATTTCTACAACGATGCTTTCCCTCTGTATAACCTGCTTTTTATATCAGCACTTTGTCCTTAGGTATCTGTTATATTCACATACATAGAAATTGTCACGATCCTATCCACAGCCTGACCTGTGCCATCACCTGACGGCAGCACCTTTCCTGTATCCATGTTCCTGTCCAGGTTTTTGGTACAGCCTGATGTGTCAGTCCAATCCTCTGAACACCATCCCTGGTTTTCCCCACAGTGAAACACAATGCATACACACTCCCCTGCAAATAAGTCTCAACCTACTTTCCAGCAGTGCTTCATTATTGTTGCTCCTTGTTCTTAGGAACAAGTCCTGTCCATACCAGCTCCTGAGAAACCTGAGTTTACCCTACCAAATCGCTGGATCCCTCAGCCTATTCCTCTGCCTCAATTCCCACTGTGTACCTTCCAAAGACCCACCGTGTACCTTCCAAAGCCCCACCGTGTACCTTCCAAAGCCCCACCGTGTACCTTCCAAAGACCCACCGTGTACCTTCCAAAGACCCACCGTGTACCTTCCAAAGACCCACCGTGTACCTTCCAAAGACCCACCGTGTACCTTGTGTCACTAGGGGAGCTATAGCGCATTCCTATAGGGCAATTATAGCGCGGAAACAGTCTCTTTATAGCTGAGTTTTATTGTGGCACTCCAGCATACAAAACAAAATATAACACAAGACAAAGCCTAACTCGTCTGAGTACTGACTAAACAATATAATGTCCCACTACCTTGGGAAAATAACCAAAAGTAAAACTTTGCCAACCTCAGAGCTTCACCGTGTTTGTCTGTGTGTCTCTCTCAATCAATCAACCTCCTTACTTCCTTCTCACCGGTTCCTCACACCCAGGAACCATTTAAATCAGCAGGTGTGGAGACCTTGCAGCAGAGGGGAACAATTTAAAACCCATTTTTTCCTCTTGGATTCAAACATCCCAATGCCTGCTCAAAAACACAGGGGGAAAGTACACACAATTCCCCTCACCTTATCACATATCCCCCTCCCAGCTCAGACCCATTGGGGGCGAGCGGCCTTAGACCAGAGGCAATGAACTCTGGAGAGGCCATCAGCATTACCCTGGGCTGTACCAGCCTGGTGCTCCATCGAGAACTGGAAGGGTTGGAGACTAAGGAACCATCTGGTCACTCTGGCATTCTTTTCTTTATTTTGCCTCATCTATGTCAACGGCGCATGGTCTGTGATCAAGAAAAACTGCCTCCCTAGAAGGTAATATTTCAAGGTCTCTAGAGACAACTTAATTGCCAGGCACTCCTTCTCGACTACGGATTACCTCAGCTCGTGAGAATCCAGCTTCCGGCTCAGGCACATAACTAGATGTAGAATAGAAGTTGGTACCGGGCGCTGGCACTAAATTTCCATCTGCTTCAGTCGGAATAGGGGCTGGTATGTCCTAGTATAAAGTCCTCAAAGGGAAAAAAGAAGAGTAAACTCTGTGTAGACTGTTTAGAATAAACAGATAAAGTGCAGAAGAAGACTTTTACTCACATTTTCCAGTGCCTGTTTTAAGAAAACGGCACCAAACAGCAGGCGATCGGTGAATGTATAGGGGACACCGATTCCCCTTCTTAGGCTCCATATCCACAAAGAAAACTCAAGCTGGTGTTTGATTTTCCACCAGCTTGAGTACTAATCCCTTTAACTATATTTATAAGTTACTTTTAAGATTGTATCACTCGATTTACAGAATCAACTTTTAATCACTGTAGCATAGTATTATCAAGACTTTATACATACAGTATTCATTGATAATAGCAGTTGCTTATGTACTTAAATTATTGTGTCGCATATAGCACTTTAGGGGTCTTTTTATTAGGTTTAACTGCAATAATTGATAATCGATTCGGAATCACTAAGATCTGTTTATGCACAGCACTTTAATTTAGCACTTTATTAATAGTATTAGGTACACTTAAATTATATATAATTATATAAAACAGCACTTTTAGACATTTAATCTTTAAATCCTGCCCAGCACTTTAATAAATTGATATAATCTTTAACACTGACAAATCCACTTTTGCACTTAATAATAGATCCATTAGTAGCACCACACAGAAACCACACTCCTTCACATAACTGGACGTTCCTCTCCTCCATGCACTTGAGAGAGAACGGCACCCAGACCCACATCTGATGCATCTGCTTGTACAACAAATTGCTTTGAGAAATCTGGAGCTACCAAAATAGGGCTAGCACACAAGGCTTCTTTCAAGATCTGTTCTGCCTCCGTGGTCCACTTGACCATTATGGGGCTTTAGCTATGGTGAGCTCTGTCAAAGGGCTGGCAATGGTAGCAAAACTGGGAATGAACTGTCGATAGTATCCGGTTAAACCCAAGAATGCTCTCACTTGCTTCTTGGTGACAGGACCTGGCCAATTCGCAATGGCATCCACCTTACTTTGCTGGGGTTTGAGGAGCCCGCGACCAATTGTATATCCCAGATATTTGACCTCCTCCAAACCCAAAGAACACTTAGCAGGGTTAGCCGTAAGACCAGCAGCCCGGATATATCCACTACTGCTTGAACCCTGGACAGATGTGTTACCCAGTCCTCACTGTGAATCACAACGTCGTCAAGGTATGCAGCTGCATACTCTCGATGGGGCCTCAGTATCTGTTGGGATTATTATTCAATAAGAAATTTATACGAGACACATATCAATCGTTTATATTTCCTAGAAATTCTCCTAAATTCTTTTAATTGTCTGTGTTTTGCTTTGAAGAATACACTAATCAATAATCGGATAAAAATATATATATTTATTACGTATACAAAAGTTTCAAATCTCATATCATAAACAAAAATTTATAAACCACAATCCATCCATCAGCACATAGACGCTAGCTTCCCAATATATGTATCACCTGTTATTAATCATATATGCAGTTACTATCATTTATCTTATCAGTTAGTAACTATACACAAATGGTTAATAAACCGTTCTGCTTAACGAAAATTAAACATATATTTCCCAGCAAACCAATGTTTAACAAGCTAGATCTTGTAGAGATATATGTATCTCGCTATACTACATGGATCAATAAAAGATGAGCTATCACTTATTCTATTTTTAAAATGTTAAGTAATAAAAACTTATTTAGTGAATCCTCCCCTAAAATCGAGAATTATGCTTCTAATCTTCTGCTTTTTATATTGTAGTTATATAATTCCTTGCTTATGAATTTCAATCACAGTAATTTCCAAATTCAATATATATATATATATATATATATCGGTATATCAGTCTTTGCAACAGTATCTTTAGGATAAATCCTTATATCCAATTCTTCTTCATATCTCTATCTGCAGATATAGAAATATTTTGAAGACGTTAGATCTATCTGTTGCAAGAAATACTCCAAATATATATAATTACATTAATTACTTAATTTGCTCTCATACATTACCTGTCCAAAAGTTACAGCCTTTGAATTCTTTGATTGTTTTGGAATAATTGAAAATTATCAATGTCAGATAATCAATGGGTGTGAGATAGAGATTTGGTGTGAAATCTTGAGTGCATTGCCCTGGGGTGATCTCCTAGCGATGGTCTGCTTGCGTGAATCTGCGTGAATGCCTCAATGCCCTATGTGTCCTGCAAGTCTGAATGCATTGTCGTGTAAGTCTGCATGCGTGATCTGCCTGCAATGCTCTGTCTTGTAACGAACAGTGTAGCTTCAATTATAGTCGATTTGACGTCACTGGCAATTTATTCTCTATATTAAATATAATATTTACTATCCTCTAGAGGGCAGCGTTGCATTTCATTTCTAATTATTTCCACATTTAATTTTAATATCTCTTATCTCAGGTCAAGAGGTCAAATTGACTTACAAAGACCTTCTATTTTCAATGTAGACTTTAAGTCTGTCCTATCCAAATTAGATTTATTTCCTTACTCCTCTCAAAATTTTACTGGGTCTCTTTATCAGTTGAATTCTTTTCTCTGTTACTTAGCTCGGCATTATATCAAATAAAGACATTTTAAGGTTCCCTCATGTCTGGCCACCTAGCCGTGAACTATTTAAAAAAAAAAATCTCCATTCATTTCTAAAACTAGGGAAAAATTGAAAAAGAAAAGACTTTCTATTTAAAAACAAGATGGCTACAGGCATCCAATTTAATTTTTCCCTTCTAATATACCTGACATATCCTATCCATCATACGCTGGAATGTGGCTGGGGCACCATGTAACTCAAATGGCAGTACTCTGTACTGCAATAACCCCTCAGGTATAGAAAAGGCTGTCTTTTCCTTTGCTCTCGCTGCCAAGGGAACCTGCCAGTAGCCCTTGGTCAAATCCAGTGTGCTTAGGTATCTGGCTCTACCCAACCTCTCAATAAGCTCATCAACCCGAGGCATAGGGTAGGCATCAAACTTCGAAATCTCATTCAGTTTACGGAAGTCATTACAAAACCGTATTTCCCCATTCGACTTGGGCACCAACACAATTGGGTTGCTCCACTCACTTTGTGAGACTTCTATAACACCCAACTCGAGCATCTTTTTCACCTCTGCGCTAACTGCCTCCCTTCTAGCCTCTGGGATCCTGTAAGGTTTTTAGATTAATCTTCTTTCCAGGCTCTGTAATAATATTATGAGTGATCAGGTGCGTTTTTCCTGATACTGGGGAAAACACATCCCTGTTTTTAGACACAAACTCCTTCACTTCCAGCTTCTGATGAAGGGCAAGAGTCTCAGCAATATATACATCAGGTTCCTTCCTGCTAGTAGCAGTAGCAGGTTTACCTTTACAAGTCAAGACAGCCTCACGCTCTACCCAGGGTTTCAATAAATTAATGTGGTAGATCTGTTCCGCCTTCTGCCTACCTGGCTGGCTTACTTTATAGTTCACCTCGTTTACTTGTTCTACAATCTCATATGGCCCTCGCCAGCTGGCTAGAAATTTACTCTCAACAGTAGGGATCAGGACCAGAACCCTGTCCCCTAGTTTGAATTTCCGTAACCGCGCATTTCTATTGTAACTGGCTTGCTGAGCCCTTTGAGATTTCTCCATGTTTTTTCTGACTATAGGCAGGACTGCTTCTATTCGGTCTTGCATTTGGGCAACATGTTCTCTCACGCTGTGGTGAGGAGTATACTCTTGTTCCCATGTCTATTTGGCAATATCCAGAATACTCCTGGGATGTCTGCCATACAGTAGTTCAAATGTCGAAGACCCAATGGAAGGTTGTGGAACTTCCCGAATAGAGAACATTCGGTAGGTAAGGCAACAGACAATCCCTGTTCTTTCCATCTTTATCTACTACTTTACGCAGAATGGATTTTGGAGTTTTATTATTATTCTTTATTTATAAAGCGCCAGCATATTCCGCAGCGCTGTACAATAGGCACAGTATAGACAGGGTTACAATACATTGAACAACATTTGACAAATAGTACAGGAGGAGATGAGGGCCCTATTCCCATAGGAACTCACAATCTAGAAGGGTTGGGGTTGGAAACCAGAGGAGAGGACTGCAAGGTGAGAGTAATTGATGGTTGTGTCAGTGAGTTGGGTGGTAGGCTTCTCTAAATAGGAATGTTTTAAGGGAGCGTTTGAAGGAAGAGAAATTAGGGGAAAGTCTGACAGTACGAGGGAGAGCGTTCCAGAGAGTGGGGGCTGCGCGTGAGAAATCCTGCAGTCTATCATGGGAAAAGGTGATGCGGGGAGAAGCTAGGCGCAGGTCACTGTTTGACCTTAGGGAGTGGGCTGGGGTGTATTTGGTGATTAGTGAGGACAGGTAGTGGGGAGCTGAGTTAGTGAGGGTCTTGTAGGACAGGTTTTATTAAAGCTCTCCACCAGGCCATCGGTTTGTGGGTGATGTATCGATGTTTTCAATTGTTTGATGTTAAGAAGTCTACATAGCTCCTTCAGAACTCTAGACATGAAAGTTCCCTTGTCCGTAAGGACCTCCTTTGGGATGCCCACTCTGCCAAACATCAGCATTAACTCCTTGGCGATATTCTGAGAGGAGGTGTTTCATAAAGGCACCGCCTCAGGATACCGTGTGGCATAGTCTACAATGACTAAGATATATTGGTGCCCCCTAGCGGACTTAAGCAACGTTCCTACTAAGTCCATACCAATTCGCTCAAATGGTACCTCTATGACAGGTAGGGGTACAAGAGGGTTGCAGAAACCCTTACTCGGAGCCTTGAGCTGACACTCTGGGCAAGATTTACAAAACCTTTCAACGGCAGCAAAAGTACCTGGCTAATAGAATCGCCTAAGAACCCATTCCAGTGTTTTATCCACTCCCAGGTGACCTCCTAGCACGTGGTTGTGAGCCAGTTTCAAAACAGTATTTCTGTGGGTCTCTGGAACCAACAACTGTTCCAGCTCCTCAGCCCCTTTTTGCTCCACCCTGTAAAGCAAATTATTTATAACTTTAAAATAGGGAAAACATAACGGTTTCTCAGGGTTCACCCGATCATGCTCTATGACTTGCACATTGTCTCTGGCCATAGCCAAAGTTGAGTCCTCCCACTGGGCAGCTCGGAAGTTGCCAGGATGGACTCCAATATCCCAAAGCTCCACTTCTACAGGATCATCATTATGGGGCGCATCCTCGTCATCGCCAAAACATACCACGGGAGACTCTGGCTTCTCTGCCAGGCTCCCAATCAATAGTAGAGAAAGGGAAAATAGCATCTGACCCCTCTACCTCCTGCTCCTCCTCAGAGCACAATTTCTGCTGTAATGAGGACTTTTCCCATAATGGACAGAACTGAGGAAAGTCTCTTCCTTCACAACCATAACATAAGGCAATACAGGTACTACCCCGACTTTACATTAAACTTTCCCCACATCCGTGTTTCTTTCCACATCAGCCGTGGGAACGAATGGGTGTCCCCATGTATACACACTATACTAATCGTTTGACTGTAATCAAGCTGTTCAGGCAAGAGCAGCGCGCTCTTTACCAGAGTAACCTCACTCCCGGAATCAAGGAGAACTTGAACACCCTTCCCTTCAACCCTCACAGTCCTTAAATGGTTAATGTTCACAGTACTGGTTACCACACACTTAGTTTTGAATAGGTTAACACAGTCTTATGCAGGGTTTGTGCTCCTATGTTGCACTGCATGGGCTCATCACCCTGATGGCAATTGCGATCAATATGTCCTGGCAAATGGCACCTGAAACATATTACGGTATTTGCTCCTTGGTTTGGTCTGGCACCCATTTCCGATCCCTTTGGTACCTATGACGGAATGGAGATGTTGTTCCGCCTGCGGGTGTGCTCTATCTGCGTGACCCCGTCGCTTACCGCTGGCCCGACTACCGAGTGGCGCACACTCGGCGTCTCGTGCGGCCTGGCGTGACCCTAGGGTAGGGTTAGCGGCGGTGGGGGGACCCCTGCCTGGAACCAGTCCGACCACTGAGCCGCGCAGCACTCAGCGTCCCGAGCAACTGGTTCCCTGACCTGGCGGGTGTGGGACGCCTGTGGGAATCGGCCCTAGCAGCCGCGGAGAAAGATTCGGATCTTATGGGGAAACGTTTCGGATCTTATGCGGGAAACGTTTCTGATCCGGGGGCGGGTGTCTCTTCGGATCTTGGGTGGAGGTTTCGAGTCGGGAAGGGATGGCGGGTCGGATCGGAACTGGAAGGCTTCGGATCGGTATGGGAGGGAGTTTCGGATATGGCGGGACCAGTGGAGAGTTCGGGTCTTACCGCAATGCCGAAGCGCGGTTCCCGGCTGGGCCGTTCGGTTCGGATCTCCGTCTTCCTGAGACCGAATCTTCCTGAGCAGCGCCTCTGCCCTGATACTCGATGCAGGGTCAGAGCGCTCGATTCGGATCGTATCCGAGTGGGCACCGTACTCTGAGGCCGCGGGGGACACTCAGATACGAAAATACGGCGGAGAATAAAGTCACACCAGTCAAAGCTGAATGCACTGCAGAATCTGCTTTATTGTTTACAGTCCAAGCATTTATTACCTCTGCACACAATTAGAATACAATGGGACTCCTTGCCCGCCCTCCAGGACCCATTGGCCCTTGGCCTTCAGGGAGTCGCCAATTCGGACCCCGATGGTCCGAATCGGCCATTTTCCGAAACGAGAATTCCAACTGCGCCACAAGGATCGGAAAATGGCGGCGAGCAAGGCAAACAAGGGAAAAGTCATTACACCATAAACCAACGGGGAACACTTTATTAACACCACACAATGTCACATCTAAATAAAAACTGGTAAACGGGGTGCGTGCCACCACACCCAAGTGTCCATGTCCCCACTGTCACTGCACCGCCCCTGGCTGAGGGTGCTGGGCCATCCCGTGACACTCCTCCCCCTCCCCAAGGTCCGACGCACTCGGTTGGACCCCACCGGGTCGTACCGAGCTAGTCGGGGCTCCCCAATCCCCTGGTTCCCGGCCGACTGTCGCGATAACCCATCTGCGTTACCGTTCTGCGACCCGGGCCGATATTGGATGGAAAAGTTGAAGGGTTGGAGAGCCAGGCTCCACCGCAACAGGCGGCCGTTCTCCCCCGCCACTCGGTTGAGCCATACCAAGGGGTTATGGTCGGTCATCACGGTGAAGGACCGACCGTAGACGTAGGGTTGGAGCTTCCGTAGGGCCCAGACCAGGGCCAGGCACTCCTTTTCCACTGCAGCATACCCCACCTCGTGGCAACAACTTCCGGCTAATAAACGCCACCGGATGGTCCCCCCCGTCGTCCCCCACTTGACTCAGGACAGCTCCCAGTCCGAACATGGACGCGTCTGTGTGGACAATAAAACGTTTATTATAGTTGGGAGCTGCCAGCAGGGGCGCTTGGGTCAGGGCGGCCTTCAGCTGCCGAAGGCCTGTTCGCACTCCGGGGACCACAGGACTTGGCGGGGCAGGGATTTCTTGGTCAGATCAGTCAGGGGTTTGGCCAGGTCACTGTAATGGGGTACAAATTTTCTGTAGTACCCCGCGGTACCCAGGAAGGCGAGGACCTGGGTCTTGGTCACCGGGGTGGGCCAATCCAGGATAGCCTCTATCTTCGCGGGCTCCGGCCGTTGTATCCCGCACCCCACCCGGTGGCCCAGATACTGCACCTCGGCCATCCCCACCTTACACTTCTCCGGCTTTAGGGTCAGGTTGGCGTCCCTAATCCGGCCCAGGACAGTCCCTACATGCTCCAGATGTTCCTCCCAGGTCTGGCTATAGATGGCTATATCATCCAGGTACGCGCAAGCGAATCCCTGGAGGCCATCGAGGAGGCGATCGATTAACCGCTGGAAGGTAGCAGGGGCGTTCTTCATCCCGAACGGCATGACTCGAAACTGGTACAGGCCGAACGGGGTGATGAAGGCCGACTTCGGGGTCGCCTCCTCGGCAAGGGGAATCTGCCAATACCCCTTGCACAGATCCACCGTGGTCAGAAAATGACCCCCGGAGATCTGGTCTAGCAACTCGTCGACTCGGGGCATCGGATAAGCGTCCGTAACAGTACAGTCGTTTATCCGCCGATAGTCGACGCAGAACCTGGTGGTACCGTCCTTTTTGGGCACCAGGACCACGGGCGACGCCCATGGGCTGGCCGACGGCTCAATGACCCCCAGCTCCAACATCTCCCGGATCTCGCCCCGCATGGACTCGCGGACTGCTTCCGGGATCCGGTAGGCGGGCTGTCGGAGTGGTTTCTGACCGGGTGTGTCCACCTGATGGACGGCCTGGTCCGTATATCCCGGAGGGCCGAGAAAACCCCCGGATAGGCGAGAAGCAGCTGCCGCGCCTGCGCCTGTTTCTCGGGCCCTAGCTCCTCCCCCAGCTGCACCTGCTCCACCCCGGAAGGCTGCTTGGCTACCCCCGGGAGTTCCTCCAAGGGAAAGGGTTCCATCTCCTCGGCCGCCGGCGCGCATATGGCGTCCACCGTCTCTGGCCGCTCATGGAAGGCCTTCAGCATATTGACGTGGAACGTCCGCTGGATTCTGGTGTCCGCGCAGCTCACAACCACATAGGTGGTATCCCCCAGCTGGGTTACCACCTTGTAGGGACCTTGCCAGGCCGCCTGCAGCTTGTTCTGCCGCTGTGGTTTTAACACCAGAACCTTCTGTCCCACACAGAACGAGCGGCTGCACGCAGCGCGATCGTACCACGCCTTCTGCTGAGCCTGGGCCGTCTCCATGTTCTCCTGCACGAACCCCTGGAGGTCCGCCAAGCGCTCCCGCAGCTTCAGGACGTACTCCACCACGGGAACTCCGTCCTCCTCCGGCGCCCCCTCCCACTGAGCCCTAACCAGATCCAGGGGACCTCGCACCCGGCGTCCATATAGCAGCTCAAAGGGTGAGTACCCGGTGGATTCCTGCGGAACCTCCCGTAGGCGAACAGCAAGTGGGGAAGATACTTCTCCCAGTCCCTGTTCTCATGCACAAAGGCCCGGATGAGCTGCTTCAGGGTCCCATTGAACCGCTCGCACAGCCCGTTGGTCTGGGGGTGATACGGGGCGCTGTGCAGCGCCTTAACGCCACAGAGACGCCAGAGCTGTTGGGTGAGCTCAGCGGTAAACTGGGTACCCTGATCGGATAGGATTTCTCGGGGAAACCCTACCCTCGTGAACACCCTGAGGAGCGCGTCTGCTACGGTGTCCGCCTGGATGTTGGCCAAGGCCACAGCCTCGGGGTACCGGGTGGCATAATCCACTACGGTAAGAATATACCTCTTACCGGTGGCACTGGGCCGTGGCAACGGCCCTACGATGTCAACCGCCACCCGGCTAAAGGGCTCCTGGATAATGGGCATGGGCGCAGGGGCGCCTTCGGATGGTCCCCAGCCTTCCCAGCTTTCTGGCAAACTGGGCAGGTGCGGCAATAGTCGCGGGTGTCGTTGCTAAGGCGAGGCCAGTAAAACGCGCGCGCCAACCTGTGCCGGGTTTTCGTCTGGCCTAAGTGACCTGAAAGGGGAATGTCGTGGGCCAAGCGCAGAAGCTCCTGCCTGGGTCCCTGCGGCACCACCAGCTGCTTCTGCGGAATCTGCTTCTTCTTGGCCCCCTCCCTCACGGTGTAAACGTACAGCAGCCCATCCTCCCACTCCACCTTGTCTTTCCCCTGGCCGTCCAGCCCTGACCAGCTCGGTCCCGGTAGCCCTGTAATGTGGGGTCGGTTTGCGTCTGGTGGCGCAGCGTCTCCGGGGTACTCCACGGGGAAGGGAGGACAGGCGGAGGGGAAGAATCGGGTCCCGTCGAGGTCGGGGAGGTGATGGCGGTCTGGGAGGTCGGGAAGGGCCTGGGGTTTTGGGCTGTCGGGGGGGTCGGGGAGGTCGGTAATGGTTGGGGGTCGCGGAGGTCGGGAGGTTTGGGAGGTTTGGGAGGTTTGGGAGGTCGGGATGGTGTTGGTGGAGGTCTCACCTGGGTCCCATTCGGAGCGCCCCTGTCTTGTCGTCGGCTCTGTTGCCTAGTGGTAACCGGGGTAGCTGCATCTGTGGAGTAAGCGGAAATGAGCTGCCCCAAATCATTCCCCAGGAGCACCTCGGCCGGCAGTTGTCTCAGCAACCCCACCCGCACCTCCTTCTCCCCGTTCCCCCAGTCCAGGTGCACCCGGGCCGTCTCGAGCCGGAGCACTTTTCCTCCCGCCACCCGTACTGCTACAGTGCTCTGCAGGCGGTCGCTTGGCGGGACCAAGTGAGGCCGGACCAGGGTGATGGTAGCCCCGGAGTCTCGCAGCCCCTCAGCGGGCCGCCCGTTTATCCACACCGCCTGGCGGTGGTGTCGGCGGTTGTCATCCGCGGCGGCTTGCACGGGGTCGGCTTCGTGCAACTGCTCCCACCATTCCTCCGGGGCCTCCGGCCACGGAGCTCCGGCGTCGCAACAATGGGCCGCCGGCGATGGCCTGCCGGCCGGCCGGGTCAATTCCGGGCGGTTGGGGCAATGTTGTTTGTAGTGCCCCTCCTGGTTGCACCCGTAACAGCGGACGTTAGCCATGTTGGTGGGCCGGCTGGGAGCCCGTGCTACAGGCGCCCGGACCGCTGGTGGTGGAGGTGGTGGAGGTAGTGGGGCGGGTAAAACGGGACGGCTGGCCAGGGTCCGCTCCCCCCCGGCAACTTCCGGGTGTCCGTGTACTCGTCGGCCCAGGTGGCCGCTTGTTGCACCGTATGGGGCTTCTTGTCGCGCACCCACTCTCGGATAGCGGAGGGTGTGTGCTCGAAGAACTGCTCGAGCAGCAGCAGTTGGGTGATCTCGGCCACCGTCTCCGCTTGGCTTCCCGAGAGCCAGGTGCGCAGGTCCCTCTGCAGCCGATGGGCCCACTCCACGTGGGTGGCGCCACTGGGCCGGCGAGAATTCCGGAACTTCGTCCGGCTAGCTTCCGGGGTCACGGCATATCTACTCAGCAGCGCCTGCTTGACGTGCGAGTAGCTGGTGGCCTCGTCGTCCGGCACCGTACGATAGGCCGGCGGCCCGACCGGTCAGCTTACTCGCCAAGATCCGGATCCAGTCGGCCCGGTGCACTTCATGCACCCGACACAGGCGCTCAAAGTCTTGGAGATAGCTTTCGATTTCTTCCTCGGCTTCCCGGAACTCCTTGAACGCCTGGAACGGCACTTTCCGCCCGAGTATCGGTCCGATGGCGAGCGGCTACTCCGCCGGCTTCGCACTTCGGCCAGCCGCAGTTCGTGCACCCGCTCTCTCTCCCTCTCCTCTTCCTGACCGAGTTCCCGACCCAGATTCCTCAGCTCTGCTTCCGATGGGGCCGGACCCATCATGGAGATCCGCTCCCGCATCTTCCGGCAGAATTCACTATCCTCGGCCTCAGCGGGACGGCAGCCGGTACTGGGTCCGCGGGCAACGCCGCGAACGCCTCCTCCTGATCTATTCTCCTCAACTCCTCTATCAGGGTCTCCCGACTCTTGGAGCCCGGGACACCGCCCCGATTCTCCAGCATCCCACGCAGGACGTCCCGCTTGTAGGCAGTATACTTGATCATGATGAGGGTCCCCCTGGGGTCTGCAGAGAGCGATCCCACCGCTGCCACCAGTATGACGGAATGGAGATGTTGTTCCGCCTGCGGGTGCTCTATCTGCGTGACCCCGTCGCTTACCGCTGGCCCGACTACCGAGTGGCGCACACTCGGCGTCTCGTGCGGCCTGGCGTGACCCTAGGGTAGGGTTAGCGGTGGTGGGGGACCCCTGCCTGGAACCAGTCCGACCACTGAGCGCGCAGCACTCAGCGTCCCGAGCAACTGGTTCCCTGACCTGGCGGGTGTGGGACGCCTGTGGGAATCGGCCCTAGCAGCCGCGGAGAAAGATTCGGATCTTATGGGGAAACGTTTCGGATCTTATGCGGGAAACGTTTCCGATCCGGGGGCGGGTGTCTCTTCGGATCTTGGCGGTGGAGGTTTCGAGTCGGGAAGGGATGGCGGGTCGGATCGGAACTGGAAGGCTTCGGATCGGTATGGGAGGGAGTTTCGGATATGGCGGGACCAGTGGAGAGTTCGGGTCTTACCGCAATGCCGAAGCGCGGTTCCCGGCTGGGCCGTTCGGTTCGGATCTCCGTCTTCCGAAACCGAATCTTCCTGAGCAGCGCCTCTGCCCTGATACTCGATGCAGGGTCAGAGCGCTCGATTCGGATCGTATCCGAGTGGGCACCGTACTCTGAGGCCGCGAGGGACACTCAGATACGAAAATACGGTGGAGATTAAAGTCACACCAGTCAAAGCTGAATGCACTGCAGAATCTGCCTTTATTGTTTACAGTCCAAGCATTTATTACCTCTGCACACAATTAGAATACAATGGGACTCCTTGCCCGCCCTCCCAGGACCCATTGGCCCTTGGCCTTCAGGGAGTCGCCAATTCGGACCGGATGGTCCGAATCGGCCATTTTACGAAACGAGTATTCCAACTGCGCCACAAGGATCGGAAAATGGCGGCGAGCAAGGCAAACAAGGGAAAAGTCATTACACCATAAACCAACGGGGAACACTTTATTAACACCACACAATCACATCTAAATAAAAATACTGGTAAACGGGGTGCGTGCCACCACACCCAAGTGTCCATGTCCCCACTGTCACTGCACCGCCCCTGGCTGAGGGTGCTGGGCCATCCCGTGACAGTACCTTTTACCACCATAATCATGTAACTCCATGCTGGGCACAGGGCCTTGTCCTTTGTTGCCAGGTTTCCTATTTGCCCACTGTTAGAGGTCTGGCTTAGGCTGAGTTCATGGGTGTGCAGCTCCTTTGCAGTCACATACCGCTCAACCAGACACATCATCTCCTCAGGATCCTTTGGGTCTCCATGGCTGACTCACTGTCGCAGCCATGTAGGCAAATTCCTGAGGAAGCGGTCCATAACCAGCATCTCCATGATTTTTGTTGGCGAGTTTGTCTCTGGTTGCAACCATTTATGCGCAAATCTCAGCAGCTCATACATTTGAGTTCTAGTAGGCTTTTCCATGTCCTAAGCCCACTTATGAAACCTTTGAGCTCATAGCGTGGGGGTTATTCCAATACGCATTAAGATTTCTCTTTTCAGGTGTGTGTAGTCCTGAGCTTGGCTGTAAGGCAGATCCTCATATGCTTTCTGGGACTCCCCACTCAGACATGGAGCCAACAGTCCTTCCCACTGTTCAAGGTGCCAATTTTCTCTGTCGGCGACCTGCTCAGAGGTCGTGAGATAGGCCTCCACATCTGCCTCAGGCAGCTTGTGCAGAAAGTCAGATGCTCGAATACGCTGCTCCCTGTCCGCAGGAGAGCTCACCATACCAGGCTGTAAGGCTTGCTGCAAAGCATTTGTGAAGATTTCTCTGTCTTCCTGCTGAGCTTCCCTAACGCTTTCCACTTGTGCAGCCAATAAGCGGTTGGTTTCTTGCTGTACAGCAGTTGCCTGTACCAAGGCTTTCACCAAATCCTCCATTACAACAGCCAAATGGGGAGAAATGAGCCTCCACAGGGAATGTGTTTAAACGTGCAAGGAACACCCCTTTTTTTTCTTTGCAGCAGCACCGTGCTGATTAAGCCTTCAGCTGTTCACCACACGGTTTCACCAGGCACTTTTCAATGTTCTATGCCCACAGACCTCTTGGCACTATGTTCGCATCCTCCACCATATGTCAATGGGGGCGCTATAGCGCAGTCCTCTAGGGCAATTATGGCGCAGAAACCGACTCTTTAAATTGCTGAGTTTTATTGTGCCACTCCAGCATACAAAACCAAAATATAACAGAAAACAAAGCCTAACTCGTCTGAGTACTGACTAAACAAAATAATGTCCCTCACTACCTTGGGAAAATAACCTAAAGTAAAACTTTGCCAACCTCAGAGCTTCACCGTGTTTGCTGCTGCTGCTGCTGATCTCTCTGTCTGTCTGTGTGTCTCTCACAATCAATCAACCTCCTTACTTCCTTCTCACCAGTTCCCCACACCCAGGAATTCTTTAAGGGTATTTAATTAGCAGGTGGGGAAACCTTGCAACACAGGGGAACAATTTAAAACACATTATTTCCTCTTGGATTCAAACATCCCAATGCCTGCTCAAAAACACAGGGGGAATGTACACACCATTACACACAATTCCCCTCACCTTATCACACTTCCAATGACCCACTGTGTACCTTCCAAGACCCACCGTGCTCTCCCAAGAGCAACTGTGCTTCAACCCTCATATCTGGATCTCCTGTGCGGTCAGCACACAAGGACTGCATTCCAACTACCCTCAGCAACCCAGTAAGTCCTAATGTGTCCTGTCCCATAGCCCTCCTGTCTGGTTTTCCAACAACCCCTCTCCATCCACCAGTCTGTGTACATCCCCAAACCTGCATATTGGACTCATAACCAGAAAGGCCAGTACCACATACGGTGCATAAGCAGACAGAAATAGCTAGGCCACCACAATTTTAGCAGGGGAAAATAAAAAAGAAGAAAGACTAGGGAAACAAGAGTCAAATAAGCACAACAGACCCAAATATTCAGTCTGAATAAATCACTAAGTAGAAAGAGTCTGCAAATACAGCAAGGTGCTTTAAGATTTCTTAGCTACCTCACAGTAGATAGATTTCCCTACTTAATACCGGCATCATTACCTTCATTCCTACTAAATCGCTCACAGATTGATTTTTAACAAAAGTCTCTGTCTCCTACGCGCACCCCTGGGTTTGTTAAAAATCAATCTGAGAGCTATTTAGTAGGAATGAAGGTAATGTTGCCGGTATTAAGTAGGGAAATCTATCTACCGTGAGGTAGCTAAGAAATATTAAAGCACTGTGCTGTATTTGCAGCCTCTTTCTACTTAGTGATTATTCAGAACAAATATTTGGGTCTGTTGTGCTTACTTGACTCTTGTTTCCATGGGCTCTTCTCTTTTATTTCCCCCTGCTAAAATGGTGGTGGCCTGGCTATTTCTAAGGCCAAAGTACTGATTTAAAAAGCAGGTTATACAGAGGGATATACAGTGGATTTCGTTTTATTATGTGATGCTTTTGTTTTGTTTGTGACACAAATTTGTGGCATGTTCATTGTTTTTTAAATAACACTATTTGGTCCAACAATTAAAAGTTATGTTTTAACGTCTACACAGGTAGATTCTTGTATTCCTCTGGCACCGCTGGGGGGATAATGTTATGTGACCCATGAGGGGAAAACCCTAGATCTCCTGTGACTATATATTCATTCAAAAAAAATTGTGTTCTCCATAATCCCTAGGTTACGCTTTACTATCAAGGTAGTAACTATATAAATTCTAAGTAATGAAGCCTCTATGTTATTCTTTTCTTACAGACAGTGAGGAGTGCTTAATGTGTCCTGAGACCGAATGGCCAGACGAACGAAGAATAAGGTGTAGCCCAAAAATGTATGACTTTCTGTCATATGAAAATGATATCATGGCTCTGGGTTTCTCAGTAATCTCAGTTTTATTTTCTCTTATAACTCTTCTGATATTGGGAATATTTATTTGTTACCGGGTCACCCCCATTGTCAGAGCCAATAACCTGAACCTGAGTTTCCTTCTTCTTGGATCCATTCTATTCAGCTTCCTCTGTGTCTTCCTCTTCCTCGGCCGTCCTGTGGATATAACCTGCAAGTTGCGTCAGACCATGTTTGGGACAATATTTTCAGTCTCTGTGTCTTCTCTACTGGCCAAGACTCTCACGGTCTGTATCGCTTTCAAAGCCACAAAACCTGGAAGTTCCTGGAGAAAGTGGGTCGGGTTCAAAGTCACTAATTCAATAGTCCTGATCTGTTCTTCTATCCAGGTTCTAATCAATGTGATCTGGTTGTCCGTTTCTCCTCCTTTCCAGGAGTTTGACCTGCACTCTTACCCCGTGAAGATCCTCATCCAGTGTAATGAAGGCTCAGTCACTGCCTTTTATTCCGTATTGGGTTACATGGGGCTTCTGGCCGCTGTGAGTTTTCTTCTGGCTTTCATGGTGAGGACATTACCGGACAGTTTTAATGAAGCCAAGTACATCACGTTCAGCATGCTGGTGTTCTGCAGTGTTTGGATCGCCATGATCCCAGCCTATCTGAGCACCAAAGGGAAGGACATGGTGTCTGTAGAGATCTTTGCCATATTGGCTTCCAGCGCTGGTATTTTGGGCTGTATATTTTTCCCAAAATGTTACATTTTACTGATAAAACCTGAGCTGAACAAAAAGATACTCTTATTAAAGTAACACGTTTAGAGTGTGTGTGCAGATTTATTTATTCTTTGCTTTTTAAAACGTGTATATATATGAAATGGGACATTCTACTGTGTTTGTAAACATTAATAAATCCAGATTGGCAAAAGAAGCGTTTTACACCTGAAATAATACATACATACTGACTACAAGGAGTTAATTATCATTCTATTCAGTGCTGAGTGGAAACATTCCTAGAATGCCCATTTTACCAAATCTATGCAAAGTGATCGAGTCTCTCTGCATATCTTCATTTCATAATAAATTTATGGCTCTATTCTTAACGCGATCGTGGAGACGCTAATGGGGAAATCTGGGCCTGCAGATTTTCTGTAGCGTGCCGATGATAGCGTAGCATTTCGTGGTCGGTGCTAGCTGAGCACCTGGCCCCAGAATGCAGCGCTACGCACAGTGATACTCATAGGTGTGCGCAGCCTATTGCGTTAGGGTGTGCACCCAAAAGCTCAAACACATGAAAATATATATATATGTGCAGAAAATCCAGCACTCACGGGTTCAGGTACACATGCCCTGTGCAACGCCTACTATAATAGATCCAATGTACAAATAGTGGCACTCTGGGTCTTTGAAGTAAGGTAATCTTTTATCTGTAGAAGGTCAACGTTTCAGCCTGCTCCCCGCAGGCTTTCCTCAGGACAATAAAGCAACACTAAAATGAAACACATATATACAAAATAAAAACAATCAACTACTCGCCCTGATTCCCTTCACCTGATATTATTACCGTGAACACCGGCCCATACCACTGACGTCGTTGCTACGACTTCATCTCCTGAAACCATCACCATGACAACCATGTATACACAAATGTTGTCATAACAAAAAAACACGTGTGCAAAAAGAAAAAATGCCATAAAAAGAAAAAATGTTTAATGGAGGAGTCATTTCCAATAGAAAAAAAAATTCTTATCAAACGTAATGGAATAAAATAAGGTTGACTGAAGTATGCATAGCTAAATGCCAGAATAGCAAAACAGATTTTTATTGAATTGCTAATATGATTGAAAAATATACCATGCCTTATCTGGCCGAACTGTGGCCTCAACCAACTTTGGGATATTTGGCAAGTTACATAAAAAGGCAAATTTAAAGAAAATGTATATGCATATGTCAGTCAACCAAATAATCCATATACGCAAACCTATAGGATAAACTATACCACAGAGGGTAAGAGGAGAAGGAAACAAATCATTAGGGATGTGCGTTTCGAGTTTCGGAATTTCGGAATTTTCACGAAATTTCCCGATTTGGGTCTTTCGATTCGGCCGAAAATCCGAAATTTTTTAGATCCGAAAAAGTCGAATCCGAACAGGTTTCCGAACCGAATCGAAAATTTTTCGGAATTTCGAATGGACTTGAAATGTGTCAAATCGAAATCTATTGCTTTGAAACGAGAACAGACTTTCCGAAAAAACGAAAAGTTTACCAAATCGAAAATTTTTCGGACTTTTCGAATGGACTTGAAATGTGTCAAATCGAAATTTATTTTCCCTCTATTCATGATTTCAGTTCCATTCGGGATTTCGGTAAGTCTGGACATCGTATATTTAACTAGTATCGGTTATATGGCTGATTCTGTAAATTTTTTTATCGTTTCCAAAGATCCGATCAGAATATTCGTATTTTGGTCAGATCCGATTCGTCCGCGGGTTGCGCATGCGCGCGCGCGCACATGTCGTAACTTTATTGAGCCAGTTTTATTGACAACTTTTTGAACAAAATATTGTTTTTATTATTCTTCATAATGGCCGCTGCCAGAGAGGAGACCTCCTCTTCATCTCTTGATGAAGAAGTTCCACCGGCACCCAGGAAGAAAGTAAAACGGGCCCAAAATATGTCGTTTGAGGAGATGTTGGAGCTGGTCCGCATCTTTGATAGAAAAGATTATGACTGCCGGAACGGACCTTACCGCAGCAAGAATGACGCCAGGAAGGATCGTATCCTTGACAAGCTACGCGCCACCATTTTGGAGAAGTTTGGGAAGGACCGGACGAAGGACCTGCTCAGGAAACGCTGGTCTGATTTAAAAGTACGTGAGCAGGAGCAGCTGAGACGCATCCGTCGCGTCATAGCAAAACGTAAGTGTCATGTTATATTGTAAAGCGCTGCACAAACTGTTGGTGCTATATAAATCCTGTATAATAATAATAATGTGCTTGCATGTGCTAATGTGCACAGAAATACGTTGATTTATCTAGTCCTTTTTTCATGCAATGTGATTGTGTATAGCTTTGCGTTTTCACAATTCGTCATACATGCATTTTTGCCATAGCTCTTCTTTTTTGTGATTTTACGTATTCGTGAAAATTTTGATATTTGATGTATGTAGATGAAGTTACAATGCTGGATTTCTTTTGGCACTGTGTGTATAGTCTGTAGTGTGCTGGGGGGGGGTTGTTGTGATTGAGTGATGCATACGAGATGACCCGCAGCTTGCCCAATATTGACTCCCACCTGCGCATCAACAAAAATCTCTGCGTCTCTGCTAAGTGATTGGATGGGACATGTAGTTCTTCTGAAAGTGCATCCAAACAGAGCCGCGTTCAATACAGCCTCAGCAGCTGCTGCAGCAGTGTCATTGAATGCTTTAGATGCAAATTTCAAAACAAAATGGTGGATTTCTGTTGTTGTTTCTGCAATATCCAGTTTTATTCACAGAAACTGAAAGTGAAACTGAGGCTGAGGCCTTCTATAAAATAACTAAAAGCAGTCACACAATGCGCTTTGTGCGCACACAACACAAATAATAGTTTTTATTGAATAAACGTAATGTTTACTTCTGAAAAAAATATATAAATGAAAGGTAATATATGTCTATGTGCAGAGGAAATAAATAAATATTTTGTGACTTTAGAACTATGAGATGGGAGTAGTGGGGGGTTAAGCTGGTAGTGGGTAGTGGAGGGGTGTCGCAATACTTTCGGCAATATATTGTATAGATATACCATTTTTTCCAGTCTGCATTATTTACGTGTTATATTTTTTGGATTTGGCAGAAGACAGGAAGAAGGCCGCCGAATCTGCCCGGGCAGGGACCAGTGCCCCAGCGGAGGAGGAGGAGGAGCCACGGGCGTCCACCAGCGCTGGTATATACTGTTTTATTTAGCAACGACTTTTGGTCAAAAACAGAAACATTTTTTGTTTACTGTATTTTAATTAAATTTTTTTATGTATAGCACAAGAGGAGCAGGAGGAAGAGGAGGAGCAGGAGGAGGGCGAAAGAGAGAGGCAGCCGGTGCAGCAGGAGGCCGCCAGTCCAGGTTTTTTTTTTTTACTGTTGTATTTTGCATCGACTTTTGTTCAAAAATAAATCAGTTTTGTTGTTTACTGTATTTTTTATTTCTTTAATTTCTTACATATAGCACTGGATATGCAGACGGTGGTGGTGGGGGAGGAGGAGTCGGAGGAGTCGGAGCCTCAGGAGGCCGCCAGCACTGGTATACACTACTGTTATATTTTTTCAAGACTTTCAGTCAAAAATAGAAACCTGCTTTACTTACTGTATTTTCCTTCTTTCATTTATTGGATATATAGAAGAAGCCAGACCGAGCAATCAAGAGGCGATTGGCGAGCTACACCTGGCAGTCAGAACACTCGATGCCATCCAGGAACTGCTGCAGGAACTCCGGGAGCACCTCAACAACACCGCGGACATCCTGGAGCGGCAGTAAGACAGAGACAATACTCAATACGGATGTGCCTCAGCTGCTCCTGCTCGCCTGCTTTGAGGTCGGACCAGCGTTTTCTGATCTGGTCCTTCGTCCCGTCTTTCCCAAACACCTCCAGGATGGTGGTGCGCGTAGCTTGTCAATGATACGATCCTTTCTAAAATTATTCTTCCTGCCGTAAGGGCCCTTACTGCAGTCATAATCTTTGTAATCAAAGATGCGGACCAGCTCCAACATCTCCTCAAATGCCAGTAATTCTAAAAGTGAACCAATACTCTGAACAAGATGTTCGCCTGGCTTGGAAGATGGCCGCCATTGTATGTTTGTTTGTGTTGTTTGTGCCCCTGTTGGGCAGTTTGCCATCCTTGGCATGTTCCCTTCCCTTCCCTTCCCCATGTTGTAAATAAATTTTCTATTTTTTCTATATTTTCCTGTTTGTGTGCGTTGCTTTACGTTAATAAGTTAATTATGTATTGCTTGGTTTCCACACTGTTAACCACTTCGATGCGGAGGACGCGCTCAGCGCGTCCTCCGCATGGCTGCTGGTATGCAGAGGACGCGCTGAGCACATCCTCCCTTTGGGGTCAGCGTTCGGCCGGGTTCCGGACGATCGCTGGCCCCCCCAGTGCGGGCTGACATCCTCGATGTCAGCCCAGCATCCGGAACCGCCGCCGGTGAAATTAGGTGTCATCGCGACAGCGCGATGACACCTAATTCAGGCGCCCCCCCCGCATGTGCGGAGGAGGCGCCTGAAAGGGAGGGGGAGGTCCTTCGGACCTCTCTCCCTCCCGATCGGCGGCGTTGCGGGGGTTAACCCAGGCACCATTTGGAAGGGCACAGCCTGCCCTTCCAAATGGTGCCTGGCATTAACCCCTGGGGAGCTGGATCGCGAATCGGCGCTGAAAAGCGCCGGTTCGTGATCCTTTCCCGGAGCTGGCCGACATCTTGGATGTCGGCCAAGCCTCCGGGAACTCCCCCTGAGGACTGGCGTCATCGTGCATAGCACGATGACGCCAGTCCTAGAGTTAACCCCTAACTGCCACCAACGGTGGAGATAGGGAGTTCCAATGAACTCCCTATCTCCCGATCCGTGGCAGCTAGGGATTAAAGTTTGGTATGGTTGGATCGGCCAGAGCATGGCCGTTCCAACGATACCAAACACTACAGTGAAAAAAGTTTTTTTTTTTTAAAAAAGAAAAAAAATATATATATATTTTAAAAAAAAATTATAAAAATTAAATAAACATTTTTTTTTCTTTTTTTGGTTCGTTAATGCAGCAATATTGTTCCCATTTCAATTATAATGTGAACAATGATGCTGCACTAATGAGGTGGTGGGGCAATATCCACGAGGAGCTGGGGCAGGTCCACGAGGAGCTGGGGCAGGTCCACGAGGAGCTGGGGCACGTCCACGAGGTGCTGGGGCATATCCACGAGGAGCTGGGGCAAGTCCACGAGGAGCTGGGGCACGTCCACGAGGAGCTGGGGCACGTCCACGAGGAGCTGGGGCACGTCCACGAGGAGCTGGGGCACCTCCACGAGGAGCTGGGGCACGTCCACGAGGAGCTGGGGCATATCCACGAGGAGCTGGGGCATATCCACGAGGAGCTGGGGCATGTCCACGAGGAGCTGGGGCATATCCACGAGGAGCTGGGGCATGTCCACGAGGAGCTGGGGCATATCCACGAGGTGCTGGGGCATGTCCATGGGGAGCTGGGGCATATCCATGAGGTGCTGGGGCAATATCCACGAGGAGCTGGGGCATGTCCACGAGGAGCTGGGGCATATCCATGAGGAGCTGGGGCATATCCATGAGGATCTGGGGCATATCCATGAGGATGTCGGATGTCGGCCAAGCTTCCGGGAACTCCCCCTGAGGACTGGAGTTAACCCCTAGTTGCCACCAATGGTGGAGATAGGGGGTTCATTGGAACCCCCTATCTCCCGATCCGTGGCAGCTAGGGGTTAAAGTTTGGTATTGTTGGATCGGCCAGAGCATGGCCGTTCCAACGATACCAAACACGAATGTGAAAAAGTTTGTAAAAAAATTAAAAATAAAAATTTATTAAAAAAAATAAACATTTTTTTTCTGTTCGTTAATGCAGCAATATTGTTCCCATTTCAATTATAATGTGAACAATGATGCTGCACTAACGATTTTTGTATGCGGTGCGTTTGTTAAAAATCGTGTAATTTCCCCCAAAAAAACGAGACCCCATCTCTAATTTTTTTAACAAGCGCACCCCATACAAAATATAACCGCAATTGCTCGCATGTTAAAATGTGAAAAAAAAACACTTTACACGTTGTAAATTATTGTAAATTATTAATCTGCCGAGTCTGACGGAAAGAACGATATATAATATGTCTGGGTCATATACTAAAATAAGCCTTCAAAACACGTTTAAACATGATGAGCAAAACCGGTAAAAATGAGCTCAGCACAGAGGTGTGAAAAGACTCAGCAGCGAAAGGGTTAATTAAAAAAACACGATAGAATCGCCAGAATTATCGTATCGACAGAATGAATTATCGGATCCGAAAAACAAACCAAAAATTTATTATAAAAAATATATAAATTAGTATTAAAAAAGTAAACCATAGTAGTTTTCATCAAAACGAATAGAGTTAGACAGCTTTGAAACGAGAACAGACGTTCCGAAAAAAACGAAAAGTTCCGAAAAACGAAAAATGGGCGATATGCCGAAAACCATGTACAATTCCGAAAAACGAAAATTTCAGAAATAACGAAAAGTCGATACAGAAACCTAGTAAAGTGACCCGAAAATACGAAAAATGGTCGATATTCCGAAAAATAAATGTACCCGAAAACCGAATCGAGCCGAACCGAATCGAAACAGAAAGCAGTCGAAATGAGCCGAATCGAAAAGTTTAAAAATTCGAAAAATCGAATCGAATTGAATCGAAAAAAAAATCGGTGCACATCCCTAGTAGTGATTAGTGGCAGCATCAGGGCAGGTGAAGGATGAGGTATGAGGGAGGTGGTGAAGTAGGTTGGAGAATTGATGGGGGTCCACAGCATGCAGATTTCTGTGAGTGTGTGTGCGGGGTGGGGGAGCAGGGTGTTTAGGAAGTCCAGATAGGTGGTGGTCAGAGATGGGGAAAGGGCGACAGTTGAACTCAGAAATGGAGCAGAGGTTGGAAAAGACAAGGTCAATAGCGTGACCATCGTGGTGGGTAGGGAGGATTGTGTGAGTCCAAGGGAGGACGTGAGTGAAAGAAGTTTGGAGGCAGCAGGGGCGGAATGGTGCAATGATGACCTGGCTGGAGATACAACAAAACATACATAGTACAGGAGGGGTGGGGTCGCGCCTATTCCTCTCTGGTTGTCGCAGCCACCGCATCAGGGAATAGGCGAAAAGGTGTGCAGTATGATCGATCACCTTTCTCTTTAAATTTGTCAAAAGTATTGCAAATACGTTTAATCCTTAAGTATTGTCCCGTAGGGATGTCACTAAAAAGTGGCATCCCTACGGGACAATACTTAAGGATTGAACATATTTGCAATACTTTTGACAAATTTAAAGAGAAAGGTGATCGACTACGTATTGATTTAAGGGATAAAGGCTACCCCCATACAATATTGAAAAAAGCATACAAGAGGGCCCTCATTTCCGATAGGGCTAAATTACTGGAGGATAAGCCAGTAGTTCAGGATCATACTATATGCTTTATCCTAGTGATAAGACGAACACCCCCATGTTCAGTTTGCATTCAAACTCGAACAATTTCAAAAGTTCGAGTTCGAACGCGAACACAATCCGAACTCAATGCAAGTCAATGGGACTCGAAAGTTAAATTTTTAGAGTGCCCTCCAAGAGGGCATAAATGCAAGATAATTTGCCATAAAAGGTGTATGGGGGTCCGGGTAGTTCCCTGGGGGACAGGAAACGAGGAAAAAAAGTTTTAAAAAGAACATTTTTAAAGGAACAGTCGGTTTTCAATGAAATAAAGGTTAAGAATAAAAACAAAAAATTCCTTCAAATATCGTGCCTAGGAGGTCCCCATAGCCTGACCGTGAAGTGACGGATTTGTAGGATGTATAGAAACATTTAAAAACAAAAAAATGACATTTCAAATGATGGTAAATGTTTTTCCTTTAATCTATTCATAAACAACTGCTTGGGGCGGCAGCCTGTACGAAAAGAGGAGACATTTTAGGACGCGCAGAACAAGTTTAGTGATTTTTTTGGCTAAATTATGGTGAAACGTATGCAGGCTTTGGATGAAAGTAACAATAGGTGCTTTAAAATTGGGCCTTTAGTGTCGGCGACAGTGCCGTCACACCGTAACCCCTCTGTGGTATTGTAGAAGAGTGCAGGGTTGGACCCTGCAGTCAAATATTAAAATGATATGAATCTGGTAAAGGCGTCAGTGGCAGTGCACCCAAATATTTTGCCTTTGGTGGCAGCAAGTGCCTTCACACAGTAACCCCTCTGAGGTATTGTGGAAGAGTGCAGTGGTGGAGGTTTTGGTAATGGAGAAGAGATCCCCGATCTATTCAGTTACATCAACAGCTATAACAAAACCGGGTCAGCAATGCTTAGGCACTTGTACTGCGCTACTGTATATGGTGAGAATCGGCGCACACCAGTAGCAACAGGAAGCAAACAGAACAGGCAGGGAGAATAGTCAAATGGCAGGCAAAGTCAGCAACAGATCGGGTCCTCCTCAGAACAAGCAGGGTCAGTAACAAGTATACAAACTGATTCGGTAAACTAGCGATGCGGGAATAAAGGCTGAGACACACTGAGCGTGTAGCGTCGCACAGCATAGCGAAGAGAAGCAAACATTTTGCAGGCTTGACTTCACTCCACTCCGCCTTGCAGTGTGTCTACACTGCATTACGTTTGCTTCTCACTGCACTGGACAGGAATCCACTAACTAAATTAAAATGTACATACAAAACCGTTTTATTTTCACAAAGCACATGTTATATAGGCAAAAAAAAGTTTCTACTGAACAAAATACTTCAAAAATTACTGTTAATTTAATAGGAATAGTATAAAACTATATAAAAAAGGTAACCCCTGATCATATATATTATAGGGACACGGAGCGCTGTGTATAGAGTAGTGATGCATTGATACCACACACAGACATATACGTATATATCAACACGCAGACCTATATATATATACGTATATATCAACACGCAGATATATATATACACCCACCCACACACCTCAGACCATATATACACATACGCACATGGGGGGTGGCATGTGGACAATCTCAATTAAATGCGCCCCCCATTTGGCTGATCCCTCCAGAAGAAGTGTTGAACCCAACAGAGCAGAGAATATATATACTATTCTCTGCTCTATCGGGTTCAACATTTCTTCTGGAGGGATCAGCCAAATTGGGGGGGGGGCAATTAGTTGCCAAAATGTGTGTGTAATATATATATCATACCTGCCCTTACCTTCCCCTATAAATTTGCTAAAAATATACACGCAAAAAAAACACTGCCTGAGACCCCGTGCAGCCCACATGCCACCCCCTCTACCTGGCTGAATGTATCTAATATATATAATTAAATACATTCAGCCAGGTAGAGAAAGAAAAAAAAAGTTTTATTTTATGTTCCCGGGGACATTTAAAAATGTCCTCGGATTATTATTTTTTTAAGAAATGTGTCGCCTTACCTTAGCCTGGTGGTCAGTGGGGGCTCCCTGGTTCCTGGTTGGGGGGGGTCTGCCGTGGCTGCAGGTGCAGTGGCTCCCTCCCTGCGCTGCCTGTCTCTGCCACATGCACCCGGGCGGCTAGCCCGCACAGTCGCAGATCTGTCATCCTGCGGCCACATGCTCCTCAAGGGATCCTTGGGAGGCCCCGGTGAGCTGCCCTCTACAGTGCCTGATTAGAGGGCCGTGTCTGCCTGATGTTTTAGTAACAAGAATATTTTATCCCATAGGCTTCAATGTTAAAAATATTCCCGTTTTAATCCAATATCTAATAAACCATTGCTTATAATATTCTGCAGTAAAGAGTCTCTTTATTTCTAGATTTTTAAAAAAAAAAAAAAATTCTAACTTTTGGCAAACGTCCCAAAAAGTTTGAAGTTCGCGAACTTTTGGACGGCCGAAGTCGAACTCCGAGCCGGTCGAACCGAACTGCTCATCCCTACTTATCGCCAACTTTGATACTGGCTGGGATGAGGTCAAAGTTATATGCAGTAGATACTGGCCACTCCTTACTGCAGATGAACATCTTTCGGATGTACTTTCTGAAAGGGTGCCTATCACCGCTAGACGGTGTTCGTCGTTGCATAATAAATTGGTACATAGTCATTTCTGCAATTTCACAAAGCCTCAAACGTGGCGAAGAACACCTGCAAATGGTACTTTTTCCTGTGGCAAATGCAAAGCAAGTAAGATGCTACATAAAGATTCTAAAAAGGTGACCCTTAGGGACGGAAAGTATTGGTTTATCAATGAGTTTTTTTAATTGTAACACTACTGGAGTAGTTTATCTCCTGAGTAGGGATGAGCTGAACACTCCCCGAGTTCGGTTCGGAGCCGAACCCAAACTTTCCAAATGTTCGGATCCGAACCCGAACTTGAACTCAATGCAAGTCAATGGGGCTGAAAATTCGGTTTTTAGAGTGCCCTCCAAGAGGGCATATATGCTAGATATTTGCCATAAAAGGTGTATGGGGGTCCGGGTAGTGCCCTGGGGGACAGGAAACAAGGACAAAAAGTAAAAAAAAAAAACGTTTTAAAGGGACAGTGAGTTTTCCATGAAATAAGGGTTAAAAATAAAAAATAAAAATTCCTTCAAATATTGTGCCTAGGAGGTCCCCATAACCTGCCCGTGAAATGGCGGATTTCTAGGATGTATAGAAATATGTAAAAACAAAAAAAATGACATTTCAAATGACGGTAAATGCTTTTCCTTTAATCTATCCATAAACAACTGCTTGGGGCGGCAGTCTGTATGAAAAGAGGAGACATTTTTGGACACGCAGAAAAAGTTTACTGATTTTTTGGCGGTGAAAAGCAGGAGAATGACTGGAGAATGGAAAATTCTAGACCAAATAGCCGATTTGGAAAGTTAGATAAATGTGAGATTTTTTCTGATTTGGCTATTTTGACCTAGAATTTTCTCTTCAGTCATTCTCCTGAGTTTCACCTTTCTCTGAATAACCCTGTCAGGGTTATTCAGAGAGCGGTGAAGAGCAGGAGAATGACTGGAGAATGGAAAATTCTAGGTCAAAATAGCCAAACCAGAAAAATTCTCCTATTTAGGCTGGGGTCAGACTAGCGAATTTTTAAAGTGTGTTTAGGCGCACTTAATCACGGCCGCACTAGCAGCAAATGACGGCCAATATACGAAGTACGGTCGCACAAAAGTCCGGCTGCGCAACGCAAGTGGAAAATTAATGCATTTTTTTGAGAACGCAGAACCGCTAGTACAGACGTACAGAGTGCGCTGCGTCCACTAGCGGCATGTGTGCATGATTTGAAGACGTCAGACCCTGCTCATGTCCGGCCAACATAGCGTCTAGACACCCAAAGTTTCCTGGTTTGGATCCGTAAAAAAAAATGACGCACAAAAATGTGCATCGTATGACTGTTTTCGCGCATTCCATGAAAAAATACAGCAATGCGTTCGGACGCACATTCGGTCGCTGTGAAAAATGCATTAGTCTGACCCTAGCCTTATCTCACTTTCCAAATCGGCTATTTGGTCCAGATTGTTCTCTTTTCCTGCCATTCTCCTGGTTTTCACCTTTCACTGAACAACCCTGAGAGAGAGGTGAAAGCCAGGAGAACTGGCAGATGAAGAGAACAATCTAGACCAAATAGCGAATTTGGAAAGTGAGTTAAATGGGAGAATTTTTCTGGTTTGGCTATTTTGATCTAGAATTTTCACTTCTCCAGTTATTCTCCTGCTTTTCACCGCTCTCTGAATAACCCTGTGAATGTTTAATCCCGAGGTGAAAAATAACATTGCTTTAGATGTTGTTTTGAAATTTTTTCAAACACCAGTTAAATGCAGCATATTAGGATGTTTTAGGAGGGAAATTAATTCTCAAATCTCAATCAGAAGCAGACACCACCCCACCCCCTCAGTATATTGTACAATGTATCAAATTGATTACCAGACTAAAAACACCTGGTGTTATGCCCGTTTGTGAACAGAGGTCATTTAGAGTTGTTAATCTTTCCATGTACACATTAGTTTTTAATTCAATATCTAATAAACCGTGGCTTACAATATTCTGCAGTAAAGAGTCTCTTTATTTCTAGATTTTTTATTATTTTTTTAAGCATTTTCTATACTTTTTTCAAATTTTCTTTTTTTTCGAACTCGAGCCGAACACAACCAAAGGTTCGAAGTTCGCGAACTTTCGAACTGCCAAAGTTCGGGCCTAACTCCAAACCGTCCGAACCCGAACAGCTCATCCCTACTCCTGAGTTGCCCCTACAATAAGATCTATGTAGGTAAAACCATTAGGGTATTGAAGGTCAGAATCCTTGAACATGTGCGATCTATTGATAGAAACCTTGATTCTCCTATGGCAAGGCACTTTTTTAATTACCATCATGGCAGTTCCAGAGGTTTGAGGTTTATGGGCCTTGAGAAGACTGTACTGGGACCGAGAAAAGGATATCTTGATAGATTGCTATTAAAACGAGAAGCCCAGTGGATTTATAAATTGAACTCTTTGTCTCCTGCAGGTTTGAATGAGGTGTTTACTTTTACCTCTTTCATTAGGGACAATTAATTCCTCTTGATACGTTTTTGTTTAACTTATTTAATGGGAATCATCTGATAATTATCTTTCTTATTCGTTAATATGTTTCATTATATACTGTATAACAATATTTTTCTTTGCTGCCTCTATTTATTCATTATGTCTTGTGTTTTTTGTTAATTGTGTAATCATACATTTTGGATTTGATCATTTTTTCATTCATTATTTATTATTTTTTATTTTTGGCTACTTTATTATTTTTTCAATCAACACATATATGTTATTAATTTTCTTTTTTTTATTGGTTGGTTTGGACTAGTTTCTTACATTTTCATTTATTGTATTATGATATCCCTGTACTAGCAGGTATCTATTTATTTTCCTATAGAGGGAGTGCTTTAATTATTATAAATGTTCAATATTTGGCTGGTTTGGTAATTATTTATGTTCCTATGCGGTCTGGTACTGGTATCTCCTGTATGTGGACAGTTATTGTTCTATTATGGGGGTGATGGATTTTGTTTCTTTCAAAGAGATTGTCTCTTTGTTTCGTTCGGCACCCCGTTAATATACGGCTTAACGCATGCGCGCTAGAATAGAATGTGGTATGGCGAGAATATATTCTTTTGACTATATCGTCACTTCGACGCATACGTCTTTCTCCCTTGAGGATGTAGTTGTGATTTACCGGACGCGTGGGACATAAGTTGGCTATGCGCCCAGGATACGCATGCTGCCTAGGACATATTAGGTCTGGCTGAAATATTCTTTTGATTGACTTCTTTTCCTTTCGTGGATGTAGTTTTGATTATATCGGACGCGTGGGACTGGAACGCAAGCCGGATATGCATCCGTGACACGCATGCTGCCCTGGACATGTTAGGTCAGACAGCATTGATTGTTTTCAGCTGTCAGGTAAAGATTTATTTTGTATATATACTCAGTGGAACTGGGATAATCATGATTATTTCTCCTGATGAAGATAGCATGATGCTATTGATACGCGTTGAGCTTTGTTTCTGCCTCCAGCTGCCTCCAGCTGTGGGAGATTTGGTTTGCTGGTATAGATTACAATGTCGTCTGCGTACATGTGTACGGTTGAAGCTTTGCAGACATTGGGCAGATCGTTTATGAATATTGTGAATAGCAGGGGGCCAAGTATCGAGCCTTGGGGTACACCGCACGTGACTGGGAGGGGAAGGGAAGTGCTGTCAGAAATGGACATAAATTGAGACCTATCAGACACATATGATTGGAACCAGGTTAACGTACTATCACCAATACCAGAGTTTTTAAGTTTTTGTAATAGGATGCCATGGTCTACTGTGTCAAAAGCCTTGGCAAAATCAAGGAAGCTGGCTCCAGTTAGGTTTCCTTGTTCCATGCCCGCTTGGATATCATTGCAAACTTTTAAAAGGGCAGTTGTAGTTGAATGGTTTGGATGAAAGCCTGATTGATCTGGGGTTAAATAGTTCTGATACTGATAATAATCACGTAATTGAGTGTAGACACATTCTAAGTCCAGGTGGGAGCTAGGAGGACACTGTGATAGAGGCTGGCCCTGGAAGCTGTATGGAGTTGAGTATGCTGAAAAAACAGACATCCAGGATTACATTGCATCTTTGTGGGATGTTGGGGCAATAAATTCTCTAATGCAGTGAATCATGACCGGTGGGGGGGGGCACAGAATACCAGGCCCATGGCTGAGTGGAAATAAATAAATATAACTGGTAAAAGATGGCAATTTTGGAGTGCAAACAGGACTAGTTAAAATATATTAACAGTTACGCTATATGGGATTTTACTTTAACATAAACATACAAATTAACATGGACAGTGCTATGAAAGCATACATACTAAACATTGAAAGTTGAGGTATTAGGCGTTGCGAAGCGTAGATTCAAATCACCTTGCAGGAGCCTTGGATAGATGTGTCCAGGTGGGAGCTAGGAGGACACTCACAGGGGTAGAAAAGTGGATCACAAATAACAAACTTTTTCTAAATACTGACAAAACTGTTACAATGCTCTTTGGAACCGCACCTAAACTACACAAATTGCAAACACCCCATCTATGTTTTGGGACAAAATCAAATTGCACGCTGACCACAGTCACTTCTCTCAAATACCTAGATTTGGATCTAACCACATACCTATCTTTTGGCCCCACATCGAAAAACTGCCATCTAAAATCTACCCCAAACTAGGTGCTGTCGGGTATAGTACAGAAAGGAAAAATTAAAATGGATGTCTGTAGCCATTTTGTTTTTAAAGACAGTGTTTTTCTTTCAATTTTCTCTAGGTTTAGAAATGAACGAGATTTTTTTTTACAGAGTTCATTCCTGGGTGAAGTCTTTTTTTTAGAAGTGCAAGACATGAAGGAACCTAGAATGTTTTTGTGTGATAATGCTAGAGTTAAGTGCTAAGACGTGTCATAATTAAATTTATTGGTCTGTCTTAAGTTTTTAAAACAAAATATATTTTGTCTTTTGGGTATAGGAATAAGAGTTAATATCTCTGTAATATAGAGATATATTCACAAAATATATGTTTATAATCAAGGTATATTTTATTATATTTACAGTAGGAAATATATACTCCAATAAATATTGTAGAAAGTATATAATTGGTAAATAATAAAATTTACTAAAGAAAAGATTTTGTTGAGTTAACTGGAAAAGAATCCAGCTGATAAAGATTCAATAAGTAACCAAAAGGGAGTAGAGATATAAATTAGATATGAAAGAGACACAGTGTCTAGTGACTGAGAGAGAGGTTCTTTGTTACGTCAGATTGAACTTTGAACCGAGATAAGAATATTAAAGAGAAATGGTGAAATTATTTAAGAAGTGCAATACTGCCCTCTAGAGGATAGTAAATATTAGATTAATAATATTGCCAGTGACGTCAAATTTGCTATAATTGAAGTGGCAGTGTTGGTTGCAAATCAGTCGGAGATTCCAGCATTCAGAGACTCACACTGCAATGCATTACATATGACCCTCTGAGAGTCCAAGATTCCAACACTCAGACTCACACCATGATGCAGGCAGATCCCAGGACATGAGGCAATCAAGATTCTCACCAAATCTCTGACTCTCACCAAATCTCTAACTCACATGCATTGATTATCTGATATCGATAATCTTCACATATTCCAAAACAAAGCATCACATAGAAAATTCCAAGACTTATTAAAATCCAGATTGGACAGGTAATGTATGAAATTAAGGAATTAATGTAATTATATATATTTGTAGATATTCTTGCAACGTAGACTGAGACTTCTCAGATACTGGATAACTCCAAAAATTCGAATTATTTCTATTCTGCAGGTAGAAATATGAAGAAGTGGACATAAGGATTTATTCCTAAAAAGAAATGTTGTAAGATTGATACCAATATATATATTGAATTTGGAAATTACTGTGATTAACCCTTTCGCTGCTGAGGCTTTTCCCGCCTCTGTGCTGAGCTCATTTTTACTGGTCTTCGCTCATCATGTTTAAACGTGTTTTGAATGCTTATTTTTGTATATGACCCAGACATATTATATATCGTTCTTTCCGTCAGACTCAGCAGATTCATAATATGTCATTATTATATGTATACGTCATGACCTGTCTGTATATTATAACAAAAAATGCAATGAAATATGAATTTTCAATAATTTACAATGTGTAAAGTGTTTTATTTCACATTTTAACATGCGAGCAATTGCGGTTATATTTTGTATGGGGTGCGCTTGTTAAAAAAATTAGAGATGGGGTCTTGTTACATTTTTTTTTGGGGAAAATTACGGGATTTTTAACAAACGCACCGCATACAAAAATCGTTAGTGCAGCATCATTGTTCACATTATAATTGAAATGGGAACAATATTGCTGCATTAACAAACCAAAAAAAAGAAAAAAAAAATAGTTTATTTTTTTTTTATAATTTTTTTTAAATATTTTCTTATTTTTAGTTAAAATTTTTATTTTTTTTAAAAAACTTTTTTCACAGTCGTGTTTGGTATTGTTGGAACGGCCATGCTCTGGCCGATCCAACAGTACCAAACTTTAACCCCTAGCTGCCACGGATCGGGAGATAGGGGGTTCATTGGAACCCCCTATCTCCACCATTGGTGGCAGCTAGGGGTTAACTCCAGGACTGACGTCATCGTGCTATGCACGATGACGCCAGTCCTCAGGGGGAGTTCCCGGAGGCTTGGCCGACATCCAAGATGTCGGCCAGCTCCGGGAAAGGATCACGAACCGGCGCTTTTCAGCGCCAATTCGTGATCCGGCCCCCATGGGGTTAATGCCAGGTACCATTTGGAAGGGCGGCTGTGCCCTTCCAAACGGTGCCTGGGTTAACCCCCTGCATGCCGCCAATCGGGAGGGAGAGAGGTCTGAAGGACCTCCCCCCTCCCTTTCAGGCGCCTCCTCCGCACATGCCGCGATGACACCTAATTACTCCGGCGGCAGTTCCGGGTGCTGGGCTGACATCGAGGATGTCAGCCCGCACTGGGGGGCCAGCGATCGGCCAG